>JAQIXA010001191.1:0-27627 GCA_034699045.1 Nanhermannia cf. coronata Gr-Ori-00579 | reverse complement strand
CTAACATACCAAAATCCTACCTCCAAAATCCCATCTGACCGAAATCCTACCTAAACTAAAATCCCATCTAAAAATCCTATCTAAATATATGAGCGAACCCATCTGGCTTTTTCAAACCTCAAAACCTCAAAAATTGAAAAATTTGACAAAATTTTGAATTTTTGTCAGATTCAAAATATATTTAACTCATATTTATACTCGATATATTAAGATTTAATTGAGATTAGATTTAGATGGGATTTTAGTTTAGGTAGGATTTCTGTCGGTAGGATTTTGGATAGGTAGGATTTCGGTCAGATGGTATTTTGGAGGTAGGATTTTGGTATGTTAGGATTTTGGCAGATAGGATTTTTACCTAGAGCCAGCAATTTTTGACCTTCATGGCCTTAATTAACTAATTGTAATTGTAAACTTATTAACTCATTATTAGTTATTAGTATTCCCTATATAAACAATCTATGATTGTAATAAGAATTTATAAATTTTGTTACAAATATTCATATATTGGCGAACTATCGATAAAAATCCTTGAAAAAATTCCAAAATTTTTGAGATTTTTACTACCTACTTCACCTATTTTTTGTACAAAAACAAATTTTAAAGAACTTTAAAGAAGTTATTGAGGTTGGTATTAGTTTGAAATCCTAGGTTTTGTTAGGTATATAAGACGAAATCTAGGATTTCAAATTGAAAATGAATACGAAGGTGAATGTTTGCTTTGTTTTCGATAGTAGAAATTAAAAATTAGAGAAATAGCGCCGACTGTCTCGTAAATTGCAAACTCACCGAGAAACATTTCATTCAGAACCTCAGGAGCCTCTTGGTCTTTCTCACCTCTAAAAAAATTTTCTTAAAATTTTCAAATCTAAACTATAAACTGCCATATGTATCTTGTATTCGTAAAAAATGCAAAAACTTGTCCTTTACTTACAAAGTTTAGAAAAAAATGTTGAAGAATTTAAATATTTGAAAAAAGTACAACTTTTCCAAACCAAATTAACTAATCCTGTCACGTAGAGTGGAAGGCAAATTCCCCTCAAAATTTTGTACTTTTTCTCGAATTAAAAGGGTAAATTATGCATTTCAACATTTTTTTTGACTATATTTTGTATATATAAAGGGTTATGTACACCCAGAGCTGAGGTAATTTAATTTACTTGTAATAATGTGTGTAGACATAGACCGAGAAAAGGGTAAAAAAGAACAAGTAATTTCAACTTAATTGAATAACTGTCTATGCAGAGGTCTTGAATGGAATCTTGTATAACTAAATAGATACAACAGCACCTGTGATCTCTGAATATTAATTTTCTGTTTGAAACTTTTAATACTTGATGCTAATTAATTGATTTGTACTCACTAATATACAGGATAGACCTACCTTGTGAGTAGTACTTACAAGATATTTTGTAAATTCATGACAAAATTACGTAAAATATAGCTACTATATGTAATTATGTTTATTAGCATGCCTTATTCAAAATGACATAACTATCATAAGATTTTGAAGATTTTGAAACAAAATATAGAGATCAAAACCCAGTTTTGAAAAACCTGGATTAAGGTTTAGAAAATGGGGATTAAACACTAGATTTAGAGCAGCAATTAGGTTGAATAATAGGCATCTAGGAAGGAGACTTGAAAATTTGGACTTTTTGAAAATTTTTGTAAACTTCATTTCTGATTATCAAAAAGCATTCTGGTATTATCTTAATTTTTAGTTTGAAATCTTAGGTTTTGTATAATATCGGGATAAGAATGAACGAAAACTAGGATTTCAAATTTCAAACTGAAAATTGAGACCATCATTAAAGAGGTCTTTTTTTTTTGGCAAATTTTTGGCAAATCCCACGAAATAAAAGTGTAAATATAAAAGCTTATTCATTGAGGTATTAGGAAAATTTATAACTTTGAGGTGATCTTAAATCTTGGGCTGAATAATATGTTGAAACTTTTATCTTTTTTCTAGAGAAATGATATTACATATTATTCAATCTCTTATTCTACGGAGTATATCTATTTTATCAGTAAACTGTCTAATGTGTACTGTAAGGGTTTTTTGTAGTAAAAAAATGCAAAATCGAACTGGACATGTACAGATATATCTGTATGGTGTATCTACAAGTACGAGTAAAGTCAAGCTGTGAGCTTCCAGCACGCGAAACCCACCTGAAAAATTAAATTAATAATCGTAGAGAACATTTTAGAATACTTATTTATTCAACACGAGATCCATTAAACCCTACCTTATAAACTATACTATATAGTAGGTACTACATACGATTATACTGTCCTGATACTGATACTTTGAATTTTAAATGACTATATTTTAGATAGGATACTTGATACTATTGAATAAAGAATTAGACTTGAAACTGCAGATTGGGAAAAAAAATCGAAAACTTATTAGATTAAGGGCGAGGTTACGAAAAGTCTAGTCTAGAGTATAACACAATTTTAAAATAAAATTGAAATCTTTTCAATAACAACCTACCTACTTATACTTGGTTTTACAGGATATCTTTGGATTATAATGGGCTTTTGGGCCTTTATATGAGGATTGAGGCTTAACATAGTAAAAGCCTGAAATCCGAAGAGATCCTTTGAAAAAATGTCTTAAAAACCTTAAAAAACTCGGTTTTTGAGATTAGAAAATGATAGGAAATCTTAAAAAGGACGTATCTAGTCTGTATTTTTTTCCAAAAAGTCCGTAAATTTCTGAAAAATGTCTCAAAATTCAACTTTCAACTATAGTCATTTTTATAAATTTATGGATATTTTTGCAAATATTAGAGATTTCTAAAGTATCCTTATGTTTAGAGTCAGAACTCTTAAAAAGTCTAAAGTCTGAAATCTTTTCAAGTTATGTAACTTTACCTACTGATAATTGCTTATTCATTTAATAGAAAAATTCGCTTCGAATCTTGTCAAATTAACAAAATTTTACGGTATCACAGCTTGTGTTTAGATGCAGTTTAGATTCAAAATGTGATAAAAAAAGACAAATTTCTCGGGGAAAGGTGTGGGAAATCATTCGAGCAGAAAATTACTTGTTATTATTTCCACCACCTAATCAAACATACATAAACTATGTACCTATTATATATAGGTATATAGTACTGAAAGTAGTAAAAAACTATCCTGGTGGTAAAAATAATAGATAGTTAAGATTGTGGTTATATAAACATATAAAAGAATTGCAAACCAAACCAATGGAGACCCATCGTAAATACAAAATATCACAATATCATAGTCCAGAAGAAAACGGGTCATAATTTGTTTTTTAAGATCGTAAAATCTTTCAAATTGTACTCTTCTTAAGACCCCTTATAAGTCATAAGACCCCTTATATAACTAGAAATCACCTAAATGTTGTAAAAAGTGTATACTTAGGTATACCTCAAGTCAAGAGTCATAAGACAAGGAGGTAAATAATTTTATTTTTTTTATCTCTAGAAGTAAACTCGGTAAATGAGCTCTCGATGGGTGGTCGAAAAAATTCAACCACTTGGCTCATCATCGTTCGAGGACTCTTTTTACAAAAAATTTATTTCTTATTTTATTTTTACCTTTTGTCTATATTCTATATGTCTATAGTATTCTTAAGATCCTAAACTTTAAACTGTCTACTTAAATGAAGAAAAGGGAATGATAATTATAATAGTAGTTAGTTGTATTGAAAAGTTTTGAAAAAAAAATTTAACGGAGATGCCACTTAAGACAACAAGTGTGCAAATACACTTCAAATTTAATAAGATATTAGGTTATAGAATTGTAGTAGCATATGGCTTATGGCAGGCTTAAAAATTTCAAATTATCAAAATCTTGACAATTTCATACCTCTAGGTTAGCCAGAAATCAGAAAAATTGCAAAATTTTAGCCATTTAAGTCTTAACCTACTGGATAGGTTAAGATATACCAGTAAGTAATCAATCTAATCGTAAGTACATTTAAAGAATCGCAAATTTATTTGATCTACAAAATTTTTACTATCTGTATTTTAGGCTGATTAATATATCTATATTCTTGCTTTTTGAAATGTCAAATTTTGAATTTTCGAGCTCTATTAAATGAATAACAACGAGGATTTGAATTTGAGGATTCAAATGTGTTGAACCACCTCTTAACTTAACTTTTGGTTTGTTTTTTCTTGGGACTTGTGTATTTTTTCTAAACTTGAAACTATTGTCCTTTACCTGTAGGTAGTTTAGATAAGTAATACTTGTATGAGTTAGATAGGGTATGTAAGGTATACTTTGGAGATCTGAAGATCTGAAGATCTGAGTACTGGAGATTTTCGGTCTCTTTTTTAAAGAAACTGAAGGGTCTATCTAAAGATAGGGTCCAAGTTTTTCAAGGGGGTTATATCGGACCCTTTCTTGTGTAAATTGTACAATTGTGGATTGGTAAATTGTAAAGTGTTCACCCCCAAGGATCTGGATTCTGCTGGATTCTAGATAGTAGTGATGGTTTAAAGGCTTCAAAAAACTTTTCAAATCACACACCACACACACAAAGATGATTACAAGGTATAGAAAAAATAAAAGAGATGATAATGATTTTTAACTCTGACTCTGAAACTCAAATTTTAAAAATCTCAAAATAACAATAGTGAGACAAGACAAGCAAAGTTATCCTGAGTTGAAGATATCTCTTTTTAATATAGGTATACCTATGTCCTGATATCTCAATGATCAAGTCTTTAGAAATCAAAAAAATTCAAAATTTTTTAATTTTAGGTCTAAAAATTCTTTGAATTTTGAACAAATCTTTTGCCAAAGTATCTAAAATTACAGCTAAATTTGTTTTTATTTTCAATTTAATAGTTAATAGGATGTAATTTTTTTTCTGAATTTTTGAAAATTTGTGAAAAGTGTATGTTTACTTGTTTGTATCTATCTGTAGGTCTAAATTTGGGATTTGAATCAAGTTTTAAGTCTCACAACTTGTATTATTTTATTTACAATCCTCCTCTTTTCTCATTTCTAACAAATAGGGGTAGGTTAAGGATAGTTTGGAAAGGTTTTTGAAAGGATCTATTCGGATTTCAGGCCTTTGCCGTGTTAAATCTCATATAAAGACCAGAAAGCCCATTATAACCCGAAGATATCCTTTAGATACCCAGTAGGGTACTCGACTGAACCAGTGGTAATTTTAACATTTCAGAATACCTTGGCTATTATCTACATATAAATATAAATTCAGGTTAAAATAAAAACTTTACAAGGCGAAAATTTGAAATTTGTCTAAATTTAAAAAAATATATCCGAACTATACTTTATCTACCTCTAGTTCAAGTACAAGTTCAATTATTAGTATTCAGCTAGATCGTACAAAGACTAGTTTCAAGTTTTCAACCGAGTATCTTTGCCTCAATCTTATTTTGAAGTATCTACATACTCTGTAATACATGGTAGAACAGAGTAGATGACATTTCTTGGAGTCAAAGTTTGGATTTAAAGCTACTCAAATTTAAGGGTCTGAAAAATCTGAGAGTTGATAACAGGTGAAAAGGCCTATTTAAATTTAAACCTACAAGTACCCAAGTGTACTTTATATTTATACTGATTACTGATAGATAGACAAACCCTTTAAATGTAAGCACGTACAAGTAGAGACAAACACGATCCTCAAAAAAACACAAACTTTACCTACCAAAAATACTTATATTTATGGGTAAGTTGGTGTTTAAAAATAAAAAGATTTGGATAAAGGTCAGACTAATTTACTTCAAATTTATGAAATCCTTTCCATACATTTAATTTAGATTCTAGAAAAAAACTCGAGTCCTTCTACAGGGGCGCTACAAAAAACTCTTAAAATGTCCAAAATAATGGGAAAAAGTTGAAGGATTTTAAGAGAAATCTCAAATCAATTACTTAAAAGAGTTTAAACCTCAAAAATCTTCAACCATTTTTGTACAGTTTTTAGAATCTAACAATTACCAGCCAGTAATTTTACAATAAAATAAAATGATCAATTAGCAGTTTCATTTCCTATGAAATTACAAAATTTTGGCAAAAATATCTTGATATGACAAAAATTTAAAAAAATTTAATCGAGCAAACTCAAAATAGTAAGTATAGGACGAGTAAATACGATATTATCAATAAAGACCAAGTTAGGATCTAAAATTTTCAAGTATTTGACCAGATATTCGAATTAAATTTTCAAATGGCTTTAAATTGATAAAAATAATAAGGACAAAAATAGTTGTTCTAGACAGACAGGTATTATGGGCAGAGTCGATCGTTTATATATGACATTTATGATTATTTTGGTCGGCTATATTTGTAAATAAGCCTCTCATCGTACTCGTAATAAACCCTTGGACTTGGTATGTCAGTGCCAGATCCTCAGAATACAAATTACAAGTACAAATATATAAAATGTAAAATAAAATAACAGATACTTTATACATATAGTAATCAGTAGTAGGAGAATGAAACAAGGTGTGTTTAATAAAACTTGAGTGTTCTTATAGAGTAAGTACAGTGTACTATTGTAAGGCTAGAGTAGTCATAAGAGTAATACGAATGACTAGCCTGATTGTGGAAAGATTTCATTTCATTTGAAATTTCTCAAGACAGAGAAAAATTGCCTTATAAATATCATCAGTAGGTACTTGGACTTGGTATTTAAAAGTACCCTACACTTGGATATACAAAGAGTCGTATAACATTTAAAATTTTGAGATTTTAAGTAGTAGGTACTTTTAATGCCTTTTAATATCCCTCAACTGAACTTGGCTCAACAGCAGAGAGAGGATGAGATGATGAAGAAGCTGAAACCTTCAAAAATATTCAAAAATCGTGGTTTCAATGTCAAAACCAGACAGGATAATCTTTATTGAAAAATTGGCTTTCTCAGGATGGTTTTATGTTTTATGATATCAAAATAACAAGAAAATATCAAAAAAATATCAAAAAAATATCAAAAAACTGTCAAGATTTTTAAAAATTTTGCCCAGATCCTGTCCACTAAAGGATCTAATTCTCATAAGAAACACCTGTAAACTGAATTTTAGTCATAATTTTGAAAATTTTACTAAATTATCTAATCAAAATTTGAGAATTTTTGTAGAATTCTCAAACCAAAATTTTGATTTTAAACCAGAATTGATTGTGAAAATTTTGAAATTTTGATCAAAATTTTGAACTTTGACCCATTTGATATTTTGGATATGTACATTTTGAATATTGAAAGAAATTTCAAATATGAAAAGTGAATACAAGGAGTGGCCCTTAAGGCAAAATTCAAAATTTGAAGGAAAAAAAGAGAATTAGAATCGAGTTTATTCTTCATTTGACTTGCTTTAGGTTTCTACTATACAGTATCTGTAACTGGTACCCTTGTAGATGCTTGTACCTGTATGTATGCCACAGGTGGAAAAAATATAAAAGGGCCCTTGGGCACTTAACCAATTTTAAAAGTATACCTTACAAAAGTATATAATATGATATACAGAGGACTGTTTAAGAGACCTTTAGAATTTCTTGAAAAAATATCAGAGTATATCAGAGTATATCATTTGACCAGTAACAAGGTATAATTTGTTAAGATTTCTTTGGACCAAAAAATAAAAACCTTTTTCTTACCCAATTTCTCTAAAATCTTGTTGAAAGAATTGTAAATATGTATGAGAATAAAATTTTACAATTTGTATACTTGTATAGGTATCTATAAGACTTTTGTTGAAAATTTGTCGGATTACATTAGTTATAGGCAGGCAGGTACTTATCTTTTGAGTTAGATATAGTTTAAGGGCTTGTATCCGATCCAATTAGAAATAATAAAATGATCAATTTGGACTTATTAAAGGGTACTTGTGGGAGATACATGTAATTTAGAGCAATTCTGACTATTTATAAGTCATTTTGTAGGACTAAATACACCGGATATTGACCTAAAATATTCTTAAAAGTTTCAGATTATGCTTAAATTCATATTGAAATTGAAAGCCTTTTTACGAGATAAGAAAACTTTATAGATTATAACTAAGGCTAAAAACTGAGATTTTGATTTGAGATTTTATGTCAATTTTAATTGATGCTTTAATAAAGTTATAAATTTTGAAAAAATTTGATTATGAGGTTGTAGATTATCTTTATTTCCAAAATATTTTGAAATTCCAGGCAGAATCTTATGTATTGGATGAGGTCAAAGGGTATCTCATTAGACTCACTGTGTCTATTCTCAAATTTTCCAAAGATCAAATATTGTCTAATATTTACCTACATTTTTATATCTTACGCGATATTTACTACCTTGTGTGTGTTGTGTATCTAATGGGGGACCCGTGACACAAAGACTTGGACCGACAAAATGTGGCCCTTACACTTACACTATGTCGTAAAAATAAAAATGACCTCATGGGGTCTCATAAATCTCACAGGTACAGTACAAGTAAAGGGACCTCCAAATTCAAATCTTTCAAAAATGTGTAAAAAATATATTCAAAATACCTAAATGTATCTTTAGTACCTAATCGTATCTCTGAAATTACTTTTGGATCTATAAGCAAAGTGATTTCTAAACCAAGAGATCGATTTTCAAAATTTTGAAAAATTTAAGATAGTACAATCCAATTACGAATTTTTCTTCAAAATTTTGGACAAAATTTTTATAAAAAGATTCCAATTACGTTTCGAACTACTCGTAAAGAAAAAAATTTCAAAAATTTTTTTTCAGAAATTTTGATATTTCGAATAGATTATAAAATTTTGCTTATACTTGTAGTATAGGATCTATCAAGTGTAAAAACTAGTAGGATATTGGAAATTTTAGGATAAAATTTGATTTTTTGAATCTGAGGATCTGTTTACTTGTCCAATTTTCGGTGTTTTTATCCTCAAATTTGGAAATTCATTTCATTCACAATATCCATATCCTCCAAATCTTTCAAGTTTTCAAAATTTTTGTAAAATATTGAGCTAAACATCCTTCTCAACTTTCTCAATACTCAATATGTACCAAATCAATAGAAATCTCAAGTTTTGAAAAAGTACAAAAAGATTTTTTTTTGACGACGACGACGACGAGTTGGCTGAATGGGCGTGAATTTTGTGAATTGTTGTAAATATTACAAAAGGTGACTACTTTACCTTCTTATGAGATTTAACATTTAGTATCCTAGTACTAGTACCCTACTGGTACTAAATTGTAAATTGTATTATAACCACCATGACCAATTGACTAATATTAAAAATATGTAGGTACTTGTATTGTATTGACTACCTAAAAGAATACTAATAAATAGAGTCTAGACATAGTTAACTAACTAACAAAAGATCAAGTTTCGAGTTTAATGATCATTTAAATTTGTTCAGGGTACTCTAATTATAAGCTACGACTAATTGGCAAAAACTTGAAAAGATTTTGAATTTTTGAAAAGGTACTTTTTGAGATGCAAAGTACCTATTAAAAATGCAGTAAATTTTTAGCTTGCCCTCATAAATATGCTTATAATCGATGGATTGTCTTGTTGTGATTTAGACCAAACTTTGTACAGATACCTATTACAGTTTTGGGAATAGGTATGTGGTAATAGGTAAGATTATCGATCGAAAAATTATAATAAATGATCAGGCTTATGTAGATAGATACATATTTTAAGCCTAAGAATATTTAGAAAATGACAATGAGCTAACAAATCATCAAATCACAATAATTGAATACCTATAAAAATCCTGATTTGAATTTGAATTGTTATTTTGAAGGAATTTTTGAGAATCTAGAAGCTTTGTTTTTTTTAATTTTTAATTCCACGACCTCGCACCTTGACCTCTAATTTATCACAATGAGTACCTACACCTTACATGTGTTTCAAATGCTACAAGTAAAGTGCCCTTAAGGGATATTCAAAAATTCTTGTAATCCAGTAGAAATTATAAAAAAAAGTTGAGTAGGGTTACAAACTCAAACAAGTATCAGGTAAGTAAGTAAGTATTTGGAAGCTCTTTTTGAAGAATCTTAATTTGTTTTCTGATCTTTCTGAAGTAGTCGAGTGTAGTGTAGGAAAGGCTCTCCCGTCAATTTATACATCTCTCAAGATATTAAGAAAAGTAATAATCAAGTTTTTTGAAACACGATATGAAATTATTATTACTAAAAAGTACCTATAGTACTACAAGTACTAGTACCTGTACCTGTACAGATATCTGTGGGAAATTGTTATAAAATATAATATCTGTATATTAGTAAAATGCAGATGAACCAGATCTTGAAGATTGGAAGATTTTTAAGTAAGTCTGTCTGTCTCTCTTTTCATTTCAGTTTTTGAAACTCGAACTCAATTATCAAAAGGATTTATATTTGAAAGAATAACTATACAGTATACTGTTATTCAGTCCAACTAAATACTGTCTAAATATCTAAATTCATAAGCATTTTAAAGTCCTAAATCTCAAATTATACAAAAAAATCTCAAATCAATAACAATATAGTAGGTTAGTCTTCAAAATCTTCAAAAAAAATTTTCAATTTTTGATGTTTAGGGTCCTTAAATTCCAATATAATCCTTAAACCATAAATTTTGAAAATGTCTTCAAGATATTTTGACTATTTTGTGAGGTTTTGAGATACAAAAATTTCAAAAAATTTGGTTTTTTTGAATTGTTAAATTCGATTAAAACTGCCGAATGCGTACTTATAAACCTCTGTGCCCATTTTTTATGAACTTTAAAAGATCTTTTAGATTTTCTTCGAAAATTTTTCATTAAATAGCTTTCGATACAAAGTTTGAAAATGATATTTTGATATTCGAACTTGTATATAGGAATTTGCATAAGATACTTCGTACATTTACGATTATTTGATGATTGGTTTTACATTTGAGCCAAATAAAATCAAGTTTAGCAAAAGAAAACAATAATTTACTAACTACTAGTACTATAAGTATCAGGCTTTTTTTCGAAGGCGGACATGAGAAATGAGACTAACTTTTTGAAGTACCTTGTAAGATATACAATCTTGTATGATTTTTAAATCTGAGTTTTCAAGTCAAGGAAGTCATTAAAAATTTTGCATACTCGTAGGTATATTCTATTACTTGGGATTCTTAGATTCAAATGTGTAAGTTGTAAGTTTGTTAAATAAGACAATTAACACGTATTCAGAAGCCTAGGCACTTTAAAGGATTGTAGGTATAGAACCCATGTAGGTATTTACTTTTGAATTAGTGTAGTAGGAACATTTAGTTTTTAAACTAGATTTTTGTACATTTTTTCCAAAAATCTTGTAATCTTTATATGGTTTTCTATGAGAAAAAATTTAGCAAGTATGGTTATGTTACAGTATCTATATAAGTAAAGGATACATTTTAACAAAGTTTTAAGGTAATAAATTAATTTATTTTGCAAGTCTTTTTTGATTATAAAACTTGTTCAAAATTTCAAATTCAGATCACGAAATTTACACAAAATACCTACAGATAGATATACTAAAACAAAAACAGGACTTGCTAAAGACGACCTGCCTGGTATGTTGAAGGCGAGAAAAGATTATTGCTCTCAATTTGCAACATTTTTTTTGCAAATTTTGCATTTTGGTAAAATTATATCAGCCATTTTGGCTCATTTCAAAAAAGTCAAAAGATCTTAAAAAAAAAGTTTTAAAAATTGAAAACCAAATGAATTTCAAATAGCCAAAATTTGATTCAAATTTTATCTCAAAAGTTGTCTCCAAAGGATAGAAAGCCCATTATAACACGAAGATAAGAATCCCCTTAATCATATTTTTAGGATATTCCCAAAAGTATCAAAAATATGATTTTAATTGGAGTTTAGTACAAAATTTCAAAATTTATTTTAGCTTTTCTGTAAGTTTACCTATAGGTAGAATATATCTAAAATTTTGAGAGAATTTAGCATAAGATTATCTAAAATACTGATAAATAGCACACATTCTTAATACTTGGATACATACATAAATAGGATCTATTCAGAGATTTCAGTATCCAACTGTAATATTTAAAAATATTTCAAATTTTGAAGGTACTAGTTTTACTTAAGACTTAAGACAAGTCATAAAAAGGTTAATTATACGCAATAAAACAAAGGATTTTGAGAACCTTCGTGAATGCTTGAAAAAGTCAGTCAAAATCGAGATTTTGAAACTTGATATTCGAGATAGGTAAGATCATAAAAATGACTTAATTATTTCAACTGCCAGATCAAATTATATTCACTATACTATACATACAGAGACTATCTATCTATAAGTTAGAAAATATAATTAGAAAAAAATTAAAAGTTAAAACTGTCACTTTCACTTAAAAGTGATAAAATTTTTCAGATTCGAAAGATTCGTAAAAAAATCGCAAGTTAAAATTGAATAATTAAAATCGTGCGAAAAAGGCAATTGTCAAATTTCAGATTGGATTTCGCAAGTAATTGATATCTACAGATTACTAGTACCTAGTACCTATTCGAAGATATACAGTCATTATATCTGTAGGTACCTTAAATTTTTGAAACAAAAGTTTTTCTAATTGATTACTAGGCTTTTTTGAGGAAAACAAATGTTTGAGTTAAGAGTTAAGTGCTCAATGACAGTGATTAAACTCTCAGTTATTGTAGGTACATAAGATATTGACCAGAAAAACAAAACTTTCCATTAAGATTTGACTATGTGATTGTAGAATTGATGATTATCTTCAGATTTGAGCCTAATTCTACAAAGTAGAAGGGAAATTCTACAAATTGGAACCTTTTTCTAGAAATTTTTTGCAAATTTTTGCATTTTTTCCCAGTAAAATCATTAATAAGAACATATGTATCTACTTTAGATTTGAGATTTTATAAATTTTGACTAAACTAGCCCTTTTAAAGCCTATTTTGTAAAGAGAAATTGAACAATTTTTAAGCAACATTTGGCATTTTTTAGACAAAAAAAGGTCAAATTTTTAGCAAATTTTGACATTTTTAATATAAAAACTTTGCTATAAAATCATAATCAAAACCCTCATGATTGTAAAATAAGATCTGATTGAACATTTCCCTAACTTAATAAACTTAAAAAGTCCAAAATTTTGGACTTTTGAAAGCTTTGATGGCCCTGAAGTACTTTGAAAATTTTACAAAAGGTTCCTATTTGAAAAATCCCCTTTTAAATACGTGGTTATATCAGTGTCAAATCACATTACCTTAAAATTAAAAACTCATTTTGAAATATTCAGGATTACCTACATTTCAAATGCAAAGCAACGTATTTTTTTTACACAAAAACCACAAACCTATAATTATCTTATACAGGGTGTAATAAAAGCCTCATTTTTTTTGCTAAAATAAATAAAAGTCAAAGGAGCCAATTAGACCAATTTATTATCTTAAATCAGGATTCCACAAAATCTGGGATTTTATGAGTTTTCAAAGTCTCTCTATATCTCGGTTTAATTTTATGAACTAGACTTGAAATCCTTCAAATAGCCAGAGAAATAATCACTAATACAACTTTGAAAAAATTTGATCAATTTTAGACATTGTTAAATAAGGATGGAACTAAATTTTCGAAATTTTTCAAAATTTTTCGAAATCAAAATTCTAGGTAGATATATTACCTTGTGCATGCTGCATCCCTTGAAGTTTTTTCTCAGTTTCCCAAAATTTTTGTAATTCTGTAAAATATTTGTCCAAAATGAACACTTTACTAAATCCTATTGTGGCCATTACAAATAGCTCGCAGAATTTCTCAAGTTTTTTTTATCAATTTCCAAAATCAAAATACTTTAGCATAGTTATAATATTACACATAATTAAATATCCACAAAATGCACATTTGGCTCATTTAATTATGTATATAATATGAGTATCACGAATTTCCGAGCACTTGAATCACGTTTTATAACTCACATTTCAGCCAAAAATTACTCAAAATTTCGAATTTTTTTCAAATCTCTAGATATTTTTTTGAAAAATCCTACCTTGTCCTATATAAATAGTGGATATTTTGTCAAAAAATTAACGACTTTTATGTCTTGAACAGCGTATTTTGTATTTGTATTTGAACAAAATATAAAGGTTTAGAATACGTGTGATGTCTTCACACACCTGATTCAAACTGTAAGAGTTTGGTAGTTTGGTAGTTTTGAGTTTAAATTTTGAGGTACCTGTACAAGTTTCTGTACCTTTCTGTAATCTCTATATAACTACAACTACCTGTATCCCAAGTACCTAGTATAAGATTTGAAATTTTGAGACTGATATACCTACACAAGGTAAATCTACACAGTCATCAAGTAACTAAATCCTTATTTCAAAAGCTAGTTTTATCTCAAGCTACACTACTTATTACAAAAAAACAGAATTTGTCTTGAATTTTTGAAAACTAAAGGACCTATCATGACTCTAAATCTTAGGAAAATATGTATTTGAACAAAATTTCAAGAAATGAAGAAATTTTTAGTAAATTTTTAGCCTAATTCCAGTAAAATTTCAAAAAATTGTCAACAAATTTTGAACATTTTTGAGTAAATATCAACAGAAAATTAGCTAAAAAAATCTAGAAAAACCAAATTCTCAAACTTTATGAATTTGAAAAAGTTTCCTAAAATCTTAACATTCCTTAACCTAACTATTAAGGATCTCAAAATCAAGCCTATTTTGAGATTTTCGATGAATTTATTGACCTAAAAGTTTCAAAGCCTTTCAATTTTTTTTTAAATGACAAAAATTTAGAATTATACGACAAAACTTTTTTTGTTAAAATTTGGCAAAAATTTGCCAAAAATTTCATCATTGAATTAAAAATTCTACAATTTTTTTTAAAAGTAGGGTGCTTCAAAAATTTCGCTGGTTTTGATTTTTTTCATTAAGATTTGACTACGTGATTGTAAAATTGATGATTATCTTCAGATTTGAGCCTAATTCTACAAAGTAGAGGGGAAATTTTACAAATTGGAACCTTTTTCTAGAAAATTTTTGCGAATTTTAGCATTTTTTTAGTAAAGAACTCAATTTCAAAATCAAGATTTATGTGAATTTGAGATTTTTTAAATTTTGACTAAACTAGCCAGTTTAGTCATTTTGAATTTTGAGGTAAAAAATGGCCATTTTTTGAATTTGTATACTTTTACTTGTACAGATAGGTTCAAGTTGGTAGGTAAGTTTTAGGATTCTTCTACCTGTTCCTTAGGAAAAGCCACAAAAAGACAAACTTGTACATACTTGGTTTAGGTATACATGGTTTCTTATCTGCCTCAAGTATAGTGTATAGTGTATAGTATTGACTTGTATTTTGGTACTATGTATAAGGTATAGGTAGGTAGGTAAACCTGGATAGTAAAACTCATCTTGGAATTGTAAATTGTAAAAGTAATTTAAAAATATATTTATACCCAGGCCAAGCCAGGTAAGCAGGCGATGGTACTTTTCTTCTTAAGACTTTGGATTTTTGTTTTGAGGACCTGAGGGCAGGTTCCTCAAAATCAGACTCTGCGGGTAATAACACGGAGAAAACAAAAGAAATCCCTCGAAACTTTTTTTTTCAACACCAACAAGTACTTACCTTACCTACAGATATATATACCCCTTTTAACCATATAATAATGGGGGTTTAAGGCTTAAAAATAGTACTAAACCCGACTTAAAAGCTCGAATTATCATATAGGTATTATCATTGCATCAGTGGTACTCTTATATCAAACAATTTAAAACCCTAGTTTTCGTCGATTTTGATTACCTACATTACGATATCGTTCAGGTTCATAATGTCAAAATTCCAAAATTTAAATAATTTGAAAAGTCGAAGTTAACAATAAGAAAACACCTCAATATGAAGACCTAGTTTTACACTATAATGATAATGAGGTTTTATTTTTTTAGACTAATGCTTTAAGTTTAAGTTCGTTATAAAGAGGTTCCAATGTAACTTTAAATGTACCTAGCTCTTTCTAAATCAGAAATCTCTGAAATAATTTAATAAAATTTAATAAAAAAAAGTCAAATTAATGAACTCCCATCTAAATATTAAAAAAGTGCCAAATTATTTTGCTATTTAAACATAAATGGGATTTATGCATAATATTTTAGATAGAATTTTTTGAAACTTGCGAATTTATCATGCTTTGGAAATTTTTGAAACAAGTAACTTTTCTCAAGTATCAGTAAATTATACCTTTAGCAAGTTCTCTAGACTCTAGATTTAAAAAGTATAGCCTTTTAAGATCCAGTGGTTAATTAGAAGACCAAGTCCAAAAAAATTCACAATTTTGGAACCGAGCTAATATGACCCAAGTCTCAAGACACAAAGGAAAAAATCAGGATAAAATCAGACTCTTTTTAAATGGCTTTACCGACATGCTTTGCCCACAATGACCACCATAAGTCTAGGCCTATTAACATTAAGTATACCTTTAAAACCTTAAAACACACTTTTACTTAATGGTATTTAACAATCTAAGGTAATAATAATAATATAAATTAAATAGATAAAATAAAATTCACATGGTCCTTTAAGGACCTTGTCTGATCTCAGGTTTTCCTAAAGCCTAATCTAAAGTATCCTACCATATATTTGGTCTACCTCGAAAAATATATCAGTATCCTTATACAAATAATCTTATACAAATAAAAACCAGTTTCTAATTTAAATTTCGAGCTCTTTTTTTGACTTAATAAAAGTAAGTATTATAAAATTGTATGATATAATCTTCAATCTGATTCAGAAACCGCCATAAGATATCAATCAAACTTCAAAATCTCGAAAAAATCTTGGTTTTTTCTACTATACCTATAGGTATTAGTAGATTATTATTTGTAGTTGATGTAAATGGATTTGATTGCTCTTTTTGTTCCCTTTTAGATTGAGATTTTGAGCCTTTAAGGCAAATACAATTTATTCCAGATACATTGTATCTCTACTATAGGTATACACTATGGTGCTTGTATAGGACTATATATGGAAGTTAAAAGTGTTAAAAAATCTCTTGAGATCTGGCAAGTTTTTCTTACAATCAGATCAATTAAAACCAACAGACTATAATCTTATCTCACTCTCTAGATCACAATTACTTATCTTATGAGCTAATAAATGGTCGGCTTGGCTTAACCTAATTCTATTCTACCTACTAAATACAGTATAAAAGATTAGACCTCTTTTTTGAACAAGTTTTGAATCATTTTTACGGACATCTGATGAAAGCCCAAATCTTTTAAAAGAAATTATTTCGCAATTTCCCCATGTTAAATGACAATTTGGTGTTGATTTTAAACTTTTAAAATTTAGTTTTTAAAATTTCAAAAGCTAAAATTTTGAAAAATTAAAGGACTTAAATACACTTAGGTAAGTTTAATTCCATCCCTAATTTGGTTGAAATTACCCCTAAATATTTGGTCTAACTTTACCTCTGCACTGTATGTAATTAACTCAATATTTTTTTAGTTTAGTTTATGTTAGGTTAGGATTTTTACAAAAATTGGGTTAATTTTATAAATGTAATGGCAAAGTTAGACCAAAAATATAGGGGTAAATTCAACCAAAATAGTGATTAGATTAAGCATTTTTAAGTACCCTACTTTGCCTAATTAGTACTAATTACCAATATATTATCCTATTAAAAATGAGAGTAAGTTACTTTAATATGCCTAAGACCACTCAATAACCTTTGATAATGAAATTTTTGAAAAGAACTGACTCAATATATTGAATTGGCACAATTTTTAATCAAAATTTTTAAAATAACACCTTTAACTTGCAGATATTTGTTATTTTTAGGTTCCCAACAAATTTTTTGAAAAAAATTCGTGAATGCTACAACTTACGATTAGAGTGGTACTCTACTTGAGAGAAAATTCAATTTTGCTAAATTTTGAGTAAAAACCACCTGTTGCACACTTGACAGACTTAGGATTAGTAAAATATACTCGTATTTCGTATAAGTATCTACCTAGATAGAATCGAAATGTCTAGTAAAATTTGATATTTCAATTTAGTCTAATTTGAATGATACACAACAGTGCAGTGTCCTTGTAAAGAGTTTTAAATATAAATTTGAAGATATCAATTACCTAGTTGTAAAGTGCACTACTAGCATAAGTCTGTAGTCTGTAATCAGTAGTGTATTTTTTTACATTTAGGTTTGAATTTTGAATTTTCGTTACTTGGGGTCTACTTAAATATCAGTATTATGTAAAATGTCGTAGTAAAATCAAAATTTTTAACAAAATCAGTTTCAAATCTATATTTCTTTAAGCTTTAAGTATTTTAATAAGGATCAGAGGTTTAAAACCCTAACCCTAACCAATGTCCTTGAAAAATTTATAAATTTGAAAATCGTGTCGAGGCTGAACTTTTATTGAAACTGATTTATCGGTAAAGTGTGTATATGGGCTGGATTACAAAAGTTGATTGAAATCGCACAAAAATCACCTCTAATTTCCATAAAATACATACATTTTTAACTAGAAAACCCTAATTAAATTGTCAATTAAGACCATAGGCAGGATAGTGCATTTAAGATCCATTTTGACTAGTATTGAAAGAGAAATTTTCAAAATTTTGAGATATCTAAAGTATAAATCATCAGGCTTTTCTCTTTTTGAATTTTATAGTCTTATCCCAAATAGAAATCCTGGTTTAAAACCCAAATTAGCATATTTTAATTTAAAATTCTGATTGTTCTCTTCTTCTTGTTTTTCCACTTGATTATGAAGTGATTACTCATTTAAGGGCCCCCCTACAACTTATTTATACTTGGAACTAATTGTATATAATGGTAGATAGAGCCTTGAACTTGGACTTGATGGAAATTAGAAATCATCTCCCTACTGAAATACCTACTGCTGGTGAAATAGAACTAATGCCTGGTAGAATCTGAATATGGGTAGACCCTACTGGATGATAATTTGAAAAAGTTGAAGGCAAATTACAGGTAAGGTTCGGTCAGATTTGAAATGTAATTTTCGATTTAATAATAGGGCTCGGCAGACGAGAAACGATCGCTGACCTATCCCAGAACCCTCGACCAAGGCTCATTTATTTCCCTACCCTGTATTTAATTCTAATTTTTGTACACTCATAGACCCTTAATTCTAAACTGGAGTTTTAAAACTTTTGTATAAGGTACTAACTACTTTATAAAAGAAATCTCTCTATAAGGCTACAATTTCTATAAAAATATCTCTGCAGTTTTTTTGATCGAGTATTTGTAGGTATCTATAAGGTGCTTTTTAAATCCAAACGAGTTAGTAGGAGTAGGGGTAGATAAGGATAGTTAGTAGAAAATACTCCGTATTTCTGAAATTTTGAGAGCCTGTTTTAAATTGAAGTTGTCATTTTGACTTGAAATTTTTATATCTATACTTATACGTTAGAGATAACCAAGATATTCTCATTTTTTAAAGTCAAAAGTACAATTGGTTCAACCGAGAACATGCTGTTCAAATTTCAAAAAATCTTCCAAATTGTTCCTAATCGACCCCTGTTTAAACTGATTAGGATAAAATATTAATTTATGCAAATAGATAGTTGCGTTCAAAGCTTCCATATCTTTAAAAAATGAAATTTCTCTTTATTGACCATTCAAATACTTTTTGGCATTTTATGAACACAACTTCTTGGCACAACATAACCATTGACTATTGACAGGTATCTATTTTAAAGGTTAGATATCTTTTTTCAGAGAGTTTAGAGGCAGTTCTACGAGTAGTGGTATTCTTATCTCAATTTTCAATTTGAATCCTTAAAAATTCAAACATGATAACTAAAGTCATATTATACCGATATTCGAGAAAATCAGCTTGGAAATTCAAAGAGGAAATGCAATCTCGATGCTACTAGAAATTCTTCCACCAAAAAACCCATTTATAATTCTTCTATTTACCTAACTAATTCTAACGATTTTAAAAATAGTTTTTAAATTACTCGAAAAACTACAATATTTGCCTAAATATATTGAAATCCTAGTTTTTAATCATTTGAGTGTAGTGTTTTAAACAAGGTTTTCGAGAGTTTATAAAGTTTGAATCAAGTTTTCGAGTTTAGAGCTTCATCCCTTGTAAGAAACCTCAACTCGAATTTTTTCCCACACAAGACAATCCTCATGTATGTACCAGATGGGGTGGAATTTATTCTGCTAGTTATTCGGCTTTTCTTTATGAGATTCAAGAATTTAAGTAGGTAACAAACCTACTACAAATTCACTACCTTTCTACAAAGTGCTTGTTAGATTTTGTTATACATAATCCTATTTATTAAAGTTGTAGTATTTTCAACTTTATTAAACATATTTTCCATAACTTTTTGGATGTTTTTGGCCATTTTTCCGGATTTTTTCAAATTTTTGACTTTAGCAAGGTAATAATTAGGTCATTTTAGAGACTTCTATACAGATACAGCAACTGCATTCTACATCTACAGTATACATGTATTATAAATGAAACTGAATAAAATTCCAATTGTAAAACTCAAGCCCTAAAAATTGAGTTAAATTAATTCAAATAGATTGGAAAGGATTCTAAGCATGCTGAACTGATATTAAAAATTTTCTAAGTTTGAAGATTTTTAAAATACCATATTTACAACCTAATAACTAGATATATCTGTAGGTAGTGCTAATTTATTCAACTCGTGGACACTTATAAAATTCCAGACAAATGAAAAGTCTCGGGGACAAAAAGTCATCTTGCTCCTCGAATCAATTTAAATTCAAATTCTGATAGCATTTTTGATATAAAAATCAGAATCTCTTTAGCTACTTTGTATAAGGTAGCTAGTCAAATGGCGACGAGTTTTTTTAACCAAATTTTTAGCTTTATATCTCATCAAATCATTTAAAACTCTTTAAAGTTTAAAGTGTCGGCTTTGATTTTGATTATTTCTCAACTTATTACTGTCTGATAGAATGACTATGTTATGTTGCGTGTTAAATAATCAAAATCATTTTTAAGCAGACGAATTTCTGTCAAATTTTTAAGTTTCTGGTGACACGAATATGAAATTTGGGGGAGAAAAACTTTGAAATTCTTCTGGTCAAGTAAAGAAAAATTGAAATTCTAAATGCCTAAATACACCAAAATTCCTAATATCAGTATTATTTGAAAGCTCGAATGCCTACTCAAATGAATCTAAAACTAAACTATTTCTAAAGGCAATATAAACAAATTTTTAGAAATTTTTAGAATTAGAGGTATGAAATCATGCAAAAAGGTCATATATACTGTACCTATTATGTAGGTATTTTTAATCATGTCCATTCTTTATAGACTTCAAGTTTAGACGATATGAATGCTTCAAAATCGCTATAAATTATTCTAATCTTTCAAAATTTCTAAAATTTTCTAAAAAAAAAGATCCAATAATAGCGGAACAATTTAATTTTTCAATTAACCTATACTATTTATACTTATACCCGACTAATTCTTCAAAAATATACGAGATTTATAAATTGGCAAGGAGAAGGGTACTGTATGTTAAAGGTAAAAAAATCTATAGGTAAATGACATTTTTTGAAATTTTTGAAATGCTGCAAAAGAAAAGGCATTTGAAAGAAATTCAAAACAAATTATCTAAATTTTCTAATATTAATACATCTATATTTACATTTATATTTACTCGTAATTTTTAGTCATTTTAGGACTAGAGGTCTGAAATAATCGATCTTCCTATTCAATAAAAAGCTCGATTTTATAAAAAATACCGTCTCGAACTGAAGCTCAAAATTAAAAAAAAAAATAAAAAAAATTTCTGAAATAATTTCTAGATAAGTAGGTATGCCATAAAAAATTCTTATTTTGCAAAATTTCGAAAAATTATCAAGTAAAAGATCCATTGTTTGTGCTTTGTTTTTCTATTTAGAATTAGTTACTGATAATTCCAATAAGTAGATATTTGAAAATTTCATTAGATATTTGAAAATTAAAAAAAAACATTTGATAAATGTACTATCTACTGATACTACCTAGTAATAATACTTACTTACCAGTAAAAGCAAGCTCAAACTCAAAATGACATTTTTTTTTTCAACTTTTGAACTGTCACGAAAGCCGAATTATTCTCCTAATCTTAATGACCATCTTGTCTCTCATTACCCTCATAAAGATACCTATCTCTCCAGAGACTTTACAAAAAACTCTATTTTTTCTAACAAAATTCTTTAAAACCTCTGGCTTAACAGATACATACTGATAGGGTACAAGTTTAGAAGACAAATAAACCTGAAAAGTCAACAAAAGCTAATTATTTTAACCAAAAATCTCTTTGTACTTGATCACAAAAGCATGGAAATGTACATCTACTGTTTTGTACTATAAAGTTCTACACATTACAAAATAGTAGAATACAGATAGATATATCACTATCTGCAATTTAAAATTTAAAGCCTTAAAATTGTAAAAAATGTGCGAATCTTATACTATAGTCAAGTAAGGGTAATCTCTCAATGCCTTTTTATGTATAGGATCCTACATAATAAATGCATTGTTTTTTGATGAGAGTATTAATTTGAGAATCATGTTCCCTATCACCACTGGCCCAAAGTGACATTTTGAGAAATTACAAACACAAATAAATAAATTTTTCTCTATAAATTTGCATACTCTTATAGTATCTGCAATTTGCATGCAATTTGTAAATTTCAATTACTAAAAGCCATTATAATACTATACATATACTTACTATACTTGAATTTGATGAAATTTTACAAATATAAATGCAAATTGATTTGATAGTATACTCATAGAGTGATCAAAAGCAAGATATCAGGTTAGTTTGAATTTTTGTCAACTTAATCCTATAAATTCTAACTGCCTAAAAATGTGATATTTCAGTTTTTGAACTTAAATTTTAGGATAGTTAAGCACTATTAGATTATCTAATTTTCTAGAAAATTTCCTACCTCTAGGTCAACTTGCAGTAGATTTAAAAAGTCTCAAAATTTCGACAAAATTTTTGACTTTTGTGTTTCTTTTGTAGGTTTTTAAAATCTCAAAGGATATCTTGGGGTTATAATTGGGCTTTCAGGCCTTTAAATGAGGTTTAATATGGTCAAAACCTGAAACCCGTAAATATTTTTTGAATTTCTTAAAATTTTTAAGAACAGCCTCGACACTCGACCTTATGAAAAAGACCTTAAAATACAAACTTTTTGAATTTTTGCAAAAATTGAAATCAGTCAATTTTTGCCTTTAGGTATCCTTAAATTAGCCCATTCGCATAATTACTGCTTTAATTAGGTATAGTGAATTTTTTTGATCTAATCTTTTGAAAAATAGTGACACCAAGTCAAGTTCAATTATAATTAGTCGGTTGAATTTGAAACAATTGCTTGTCCAATTTTAATTAAAGGTTATGAAACTTTCCTGTGAAAATTTGCTCGATAACTTGTCAAAAAAATGCGAGCAAAAATTACACATCAGATAACTTGTTTAATTTTTATTTTAATTCCTCATTTAGAGGATGTTCAACAGTCGTAAAATACACTTTATACCTACCATTAGAGTTGAGGATTAAGATTAAAAATGAGATATAAACTCATTAAATGCTAAGAAACATATGGGATTTGAAGTGTCTAATTACATATTTAAGGATTATACCATTAGGTATGTATATACTATACAGTAGTAAAGATAGTAGTGTGTGTGTAAATTTCAAGAAATATTTTAAATAAAGTATCGATAATCTAAATAAGATAATAATATAAGTAGATAATGTATTTAAACAATTTTTTTGAGAACACACAAAGAGAGCATTTTATTTACTTTTTACAATCTCAAATTTCAAATGCATTTTAAATGTACATTTTAAATAGGTTTGTTTATCACTTCTTTGAGTCTTTGGAGATAATTTAAATGGTTCAAAGTTGATAATTGTACGAGCGAAGCGAGCACTTATCAATCAACTTTGATTGCAATTTGTCTGTTTTTTTGTCCAGAAGATTGCTCGAAAACTATTGGATCGATTTTAACTAAAGGATCTATTCGGCTGTCAGGTCTTTCTATATCAGATAAAGGCCAGAAAGCCCATTATAACCCGAAGATATCCTTTGGCATGGAGAACCCTTATAGGGTCTAGTTGTGACATTTTGCTAATAATTTCTAATTAGATATACAGTGCTGGAGACCCCTGGGGAACCAGGCACCAGGTATTTTTAATTTTTTAGATAAAAATGTTTCCCATGATAAAGTCTGAAATGTAATGTAAACGTTGTATTCAATGCTTTGCTCGCACAATTAATACAAATTATCTAAGAAGTATTTAATTAAATCCTAGTTATTTATTTTATGACTAAAGTATTCCTTTAGACTTGAGAATATACTATACTTGGACATATAGGCAATAGGCTATTGGTTGAACCTAAAGTAACTAGTGTAAGTGTATGTATACTTTGTACCTATAATAAAGTTTTGAGCTGATTCTGAGATTCGAAAGTTTTGAATTTTGTAAGTTCTATTTTGTAATTTTAAATTTAGCATATTAAAAATAAAAAATTAGACTAAAAATGCTTAAATTAAAGTTATTACATACTTTTGGATTATATTTAACCTTATTTATAATTAAGGTAAGGTCATTTTAAACTTTCTGGAAAACTTTCTCAAAATTTTGACAATTTTGAACTTTAGATTTTGGTTCTTTGTCATACTCATTTCTTTTTTAATTCTTACAATTTTGCCCAAGATTGTCAAATCTTCAATTCTGTACCTACATAATTACAATTACAGATACAGATACAGATAGTGAAAAACTCAATATGAAATTTTGAATTCAATTTCTAAATTAGATTCAGGTAAATTTTCGGGTAAATTTTCGAGCTGATTTGAATGAAAAATCGCCCCATAAAAATGCTATAAAAATTTCTAAATTATTTAAACTTATTTACCTAGGTATATCAAAAAATTCCTTTATAAAAATTTTAAAAATCTTTCACAAGTACTCTTAAAACACCATTTAACACCATTTTTGCAAAATTTCCTCGAAATTTTAGAAAATTTTGAACTTTAGATATTGGATTCTCATCAAGCTTTTTATTTAAATTCATAAAGGTACCTATCTTATTGTCAAAAATAGGATAGGTGCCTTTTCGAGCTGATTTGAATGAAAAAATGACCCATAAAAATGCTATAAATTCCTCTAATAAAAAGTAATTTTGCTCAAAAACATAACTTATTTGGTAGGTACTGATTACTTAAGTCTACTTTAAATTTTTTTTATATTTCTAGGTACTTTCCGATGACAATTTGATCAAATGCATAACTCCTCAAGACCCAATTTGTCTCAAAGTTTGCAATCAATCAACCTCACTACAATACTCGGCCACATTTTGTGATGTCTCTAATGGGATTTGTGTTTGTGACTGTCGTGATGTAATCTAATAAATTCAATTAAATCTAATGAGAATTCAATTATTATATTTTTATTTTTTGTGTCAATTAAAATGAATAGAAGCTTTCATCAACTGATTGTGAATTCAACACAGAATCCGATTGTTTCCATAAATGTGTGATGAAAAATCCAAATCGAGACATTTACCTGGTATATTCATATACTACTAACTATGAATAAGAATATAAATTGTAATTTGATTGACTTTTTATTACAGTATCTTGGTGGCCAATGCAAGTTACAGGCTTATCCCAAATATTCAAACAATCAAAGGATTTGTGCTTGTCAATGCTCTGTCCGAGATGATTATTATGAGACTAATGATATCTAATAATTATTTCAAATATCATTTTTATACACTATGTACACTATTATTTAACCTCTAGGTATTGTATGATAACTTTTAGACAATTAAAAATTTAAAAAAAGTGTTTCTGATAAGGTTTCGATTTTTATGTTTTACTTATCTTATAGCGTAGTAGACAGGAGCCAAAACGGGTTAGAAATTCATCAATGTCAGAAATAAATAAATTTAGAAATACACCCCTAGTTCCTATTGATAGTTAGCTCGTTTAAATTTTTTTATTGAGATACATTTAGTAGCGTTAAAAAGGAACCATTACTACGGATATCCAGGATCTATAAAAGTTCTAAATAGTACAAGATACAATAAGCTAGGTACTTGGAAAATAGTTTCAAAATTCTAAAAATATCTGGACCAAGGCAGGTATACCTATAAAATATAGGTAGGTACTTAGGGTACTTAACATTAGAATTAGAATAAAACCTCTAATAATTAATTGCAATTTAATTTTGTTGATACAAACACTTTGTATTTCTCTTTATTACTACTCCTACTCCTATATCCGTAATATCAGTAAGTAATAAGACTCCAGAGATATCTGTGTTTTAAAATTAAAATTTCATCGATTATATTTTTATTGACTTTATAAGGGTTGTTTTAACATGCTTGCATATGATTTTAAAAGTACCCTACCTATTGTTACATATTTTTTTTTACTGTTTTTTAAAAGAGCTTTTTCCAAGTGTAGAACGAAATAACTTCTATTCTATTTTTGAGTATTTTTCCAGGTGAACTTGTCAAATCATACACTTATCTCTGTATAATATATCAATTTAAAATATTTAGGATTTATAATAGGGGCTTGTCAACTCGTACTTTCTTATCAAGGATTTTAAAGGGAGAACTCTATTTTGATGAAATCAATACTAAATCAAGTTTTATACCCTTTTTATACACTAATAGCTTTAACCATCAATAATACACGCTATAAAATAATTGAAATCTTTCAAAAAGTCTTAATTTTGATTTTTTGATATCAAGCAAAGGCATTATAATTCCAAAATTGTTTAAAATATTTTGCATTTTTGATATCTAGCATTTTTAAAATCTCACAAGATGTGTGAAATTCATTTAAGTTGTTTATATCTGTATTTTACCTGAATATACTGATAAGAATGATAAGTGCTTGAAATTCTAATACCTAGTATTTTAAAAATTCCACAGAATATTGTGATATTTTTTGAAAAAACGAGCTAAAGGACACTTGAAAGGTCTTGGGTCTTAAAATAGAGACATCATTTTTTACGCATCTGAATCTGTCCATTTACTCTCAAGTGTCGACTTTTGTTTTTTTATATTTGAGACAATGTGTCCTGACCCTATATAAGCCTGATTTGATCTTGATTCCATTAAAAGATTTAAGATTTAGGGCTCAAAATTTTTGAAACTTAAAGCACTATATATCTATGTACTTGTACCTATTAAACAAGTTTTACTTACATATACTGTACATGCCTCAAAAATTCTAAAATAAAGTCAGAGATCCTTAAAATACATATTTTTAATGGACTAATTCTGTAAGAGTGTGGCTTGAATAACTAAAACCCTTAACACTTTCCCCATTATTTATGACATTCACTGACTGTTATAAAAGTGACCTTATGGATGTCCTTAAATCTAAAATTTTGAGAAAAGACTATTGAATCCATCAAGTACCTTCATGTAAAAATTAATATAAATAATTTTTTAAAGATTTTAAGGCTTTATTTGTTTTACAGTCGACCTAGAGGTTTGAAATTTTCAATAAAGTTTCATCTTTTGATATTATCAGAAATACCATTTTTAAAATATAAAATATAAAATCATAGCTTTAATGTGCGAGCGAAGCGAGCACCTAATATTCAACTTTGCTTGCACTTTGTCCGTCTGCCTGTCTGTCTGTCTGTTTGTCAAGTGGATAACTCGAGAAATGCTGTATGTAGGTACGATCTTAACCAAACTTGGCATG
>JAQIXA010001190.1:0-27649 GCA_034699045.1 Nanhermannia cf. coronata Gr-Ori-00579 | reverse complement strand
GTAGGTAAGTAAATATACTCTATATTTAAGTGCATTTAATTAAAATTTTAAAGTTTTGATTCTGAATTCTGTATCCTTAAGTACCTATGTTGAGAATCTCAGTCAGCAGATTGTTAAAATTTACTTTGAATTTTGAATAGGATCAAAAAGGACTCGTAACTTTTGATCTTTTTTACAATTGTAGTACCCTACGTATTTCTTTTGAAATTTGAACTTTCCAAAAGTAGACTTATATAATTAGGCAAATATTTTTATGATTAAATGAATATTTCACCCTTTTGTTCATCCAATTTACTTTTACTCGTAACAGAATACAGACAAACGAAATTTGAAACTTTTTTTAAAAAATTTATAATTTCATTGAAATTCAATTTAATGACTATAGTACTGTAGTACTGAACTGAAATCTGCGACTATTTGTTACATTTTAATTACATTTATAATCAGTATTCTATAAGGGGAAAGTTTCAAATCTGTAAGGATCTCTGTAGTTTAAATCTAGAGCAATAATAATTTACATTACAATATGCATATTCTTAAGGTTCTAAAAGTTTTCATAAAGTTTGGGAGATTTAAATTCAAATCAAGATTCGGCTTACATACAGATTATTTATCTGCTACTGACATCGTTAGTACTATACTGTAGGTATACTATGTAATTAAATATATGTAAAATATATTTATAATAATAATGTGACCTGTCGGTAGAAAAGGGTTCATTGGGAGAAATTGAAAATTGCAACTTTTTTTACTAATTTACTAATCTAATCTATCTGAAAATTTTTGTTTCAAAGAAGTATCGGCACCCAATTACGAGTAGGTACTTTAATCGAATAGATATGATCTTTAAGAGATATGCTTGACAAAAAATTTTAATTGATCAGATGAGAGAAATCAGAACATACATCTAATAAAAATTTTCACAAATTTTGGGCAAAATTTTTACTCCTAGGATTTTAAAAATTTAAAAATTGTGACATTATAAGGTTAATATAGCATGGTTTTTATCCAGGATTTCGTCAAACTAGTATTATAAGGATAGACTACTTCGTAACTGCATTTGCTAAATCTCGAATTCTATTACTCGTATTTGCCTATGAGTATTAAGAAAAATTTGATAAGATTTTTTATAGGCAAGGTTCATTTTTAAACCAATTAGTTAAATTATAGGTATTTGAAATAGCAATGGTTTCTACTAGATCTTACGAGTTTAAAATAAACCAATAAATCTAATAATGAGAATTAGAATTTTGGAAATGAATCATTTTCAAAAATCTAAAAAAAGACAAACGGGTGTGTTAAACCATTAGTCAAATTGTGATAAAAAAAATTTCAATACTCGAGTATCTACATACTATACTGTACATTGGTAGATACGATTATTTGTAGGTATTATTGCATGCTTTCCGAACATTCCAATCGAAAAAATGACAATTTAGTTAGTTCCTCAACTCATAAATTTAAGTGTGAGAAAAAAGGGTTAGGCTTTTCAAAAGATATCCATATGTACTATAGTACTACATAGTAAGTTGTAAGTAGCATCAGGTATGAAATTAAATTAAATCGTAAAATATTCGAGAGAATCCATTTGCCAGATTAAATGCCACTTAAAGCCCCTACTACTTATTAGATCCTTACCCCTTGAATTGGAATTTGAAATAAAAATTATTATCAAAGAGATATGTAGGTAGATTATCAAAGGTATTGCTACAGTCAGTATTAGAGGAAATTTTACATAGATACCTAGGTAGATACTTTAAGCAAGAACTGATCAAGAAATGCAAAATTTTACAAAAAAAAAATTACTTTTAAGAACTAAAGTTACCTACATACTCAGGATTTTGGACAAAAAAAGTTAAATTCTCGAGATTTTTGATACAATATAAGGTTCTGGGACAAAGAGCCTACAAAAAGAACCTACAGACAATAGGCCTACCGACACTGCACTTGTCCTACAGATGAAAGGCATACAGAGACAAATGGCCTACAGGCTAAGCACCTACAGATAATACATCTAACTGCTCAAATTGTAGGTCAAAAATGGTCTACACTTAAATCTTAGAATAGGAAATGTGAGATCTGTAGGCCATTTGTCTATTGTACATTTGTCTTTTTGGTCAAATGTGGCTTTAGGATTTTGTCTGTAGGACCTTTGTCTTTTTGTAGGTTTGATGTTTGTAGGTCTTTTATCTGTAGGTTTTTTGACAACAGACGCAATATAAACATCCAACATTATTATTTTTTTCCGGATTTAGAATACCTATGAGCACTTAATTTTAGCCTTTCTATAGATCCTTAAGTATATCAGTAATGGCTAAATATTTTGTAAGATAAGTTTGTTTGCTAAATAAAAATGTATGTATCTCCATACTTAGCTAATTTTACAAGTTACAAATTTGGAAAAAAATGTTATCGGTTTGAATTACATAACCATTGACAAAAATATATCTTATGATACTTACCATTATGTCCATAATCATAATCAGTAAGTACTCTACTGTAATTATTAATCGATTTTTATTTGAACATTTTGATTTGATCGATCGATCGATATGAAATGAAACTGATTTGAGATACTTTGACTAGCTTGACGAAATAAAAGTAGGGATTGTCAATGCAAACCTGAGTCAATTTACTTTCGGATATTTCGGTTTTTTTTTCATTTCAAGTCTCAAGTTATTGCTATACCGATAGGATTAGGATTGCGTGATGAGGCAATTTCTGTCGATTTTTTTATTTCATATACTAAAGTACAAGTACTATACTTATCTATGGTACTTTTTTCATATAAAAATGCTACTTACTAATACAAAGTAGTAAAGTAAGTAGCTCACCGATAAATCGGTAGATTTATTGAGTAGATTTTTTATTATTTCTACTTAGGAACACGCATACCTAATACCAAAATATAAGTACTGCCGGCCTTACTACTTTACATGCCCCTTTTTACCCATTTCTAATCAAATCGAATTAGAACTCAATTGACTCATTGATCTTTTTCAAAATGCTCTTACAAAGGTACATTTTTGTAATAAAAAAATGTAAAGAAAAAAGCTATATACTTATATTAGGTACTAGTATAGAGTCACTTGAGTTGCCTTAATGGTATTAGCAAAGATTTTGAATTTAATTTGCATAGCTGTGTGCAAATGGCTTTTTAAATTAGATTAAATCCTTTTTTTGCAAAAGTTACAAACTCAAACTCAAACTAGAACTCAAATTCAATTTCCAATGCTCAAGTACCTATCTACAGATAGATAAGGATAAGACAAGACAATGCTCATTAAAAGTGATAAAAGTACCAAAGAATTTCAAGCCGTGAGATGAAATACTAAAATATCAAAAAAAAAATTGATTCTAGCTTATAGATATGTACTTATATATTATCTAATCTATGTTTCAATTTGAGTAGGGTACTTGAATCCTTTAGATTGACCTAGAGGTCCTGAGCTTCGAGCTATATTAAGACAAACATACCAAAATAATTTATGACAGGTCTAGGGAAACATCTATTGAGTTGTAAATCGAATTTGTCGAATTTTAGAAAATAACTGGCATATCAGTTTACTTACGATTAGGTAAAAAAGATTTTTCTTGAATTTTAAGATTTTTGAGATTTTTGAAAGATTCGACTTTTGATACTTTAGATTTTTAGGTTTAATCTATTTAAGGCATTGTATTCCATTGTTTTAGATTTTAGATTCTCGAGTCTTGAAGGCAAATTGATTTTTACAAAATCCATATTTAAATGCATGCCTTCTGCTTCAATTTTCTCATTCTCATTCTCATTCTCATTCTTTAGAACTCCAACCAAGAACCAAGGGTTATTTAGACAAGACGTGTATTTCACCAAATTGTATCTATCAGTATCTTCTATACTATCTGAAGTATCTGTAGTAAATATCGTATTTTTACACACAGAATAGATAATATACCCATTTAATGGATAGAAGATACTTGAGAGACTTGAGATATTTGAATCTTGGGGTTGTCGTGTGTTCCGTCGAATAGAACAAGAGTGCCGAATTCTATTTTTAGTGGGATTGTTTTCGAGAAAGGCATCTCATTTATTACCATTACATACATTTCCCCCCTTGTTCATGAACAAGTAAATCGACCTACCAGCTCAAAAAACACTTTTTTAGCTATAAAATAAAATGTTGAAATTTTGAATCCCAAACTAACGATTTTTTTACAGAAATAAACATAATTAAGATACAGAATACTGATATTTTAGGTCAAAATCTATAAGAACAAAATTTACTAACATAACCAAAATCAGGACTGTAAATTAGATTAGTCTTATAAAATTTTCTAAAGATATATATAAAGATTCAAAATTGAGTTTTTGAAAGAAAATTTGAGTCAAATTTTCAAAAAAATCTAAATATTTCGAGTTCGAGCGAAGAGTTCCTTTACTTGTGTATAAGTTTGAGATAGTTCTAAATACAATTTTCTATATTTTTCTTTGGTTCTTTAACAAGAAGTGTATACCTACAGACTACAGATATAGGTGTTCAGTAGTATAGAATTTATATTTATTTTGTATAAGTTTAAAGAACTTAAAAAGTTTTAAAACAATTCCAATTTCGCATTAAGCCTTATGTACTCCTACTATATCAGTAGTAGTAGATTCCAATTGGAATCTCAAACACAAACTCAAGTTTATTCATAACATTCCTATAATTGTATTACTACAATAGTATTATGTATTACAAGTACAAGTAGTATTTGGTTTAAAAAACAAAATTGAATTTGAATTGAACAGGAGTACCTTACATATACAGATATATGCATAGTTTTCCTACTAAAGAGTAGAAAAATATACAATAAATAAAACATATTAAACAACCTATTGAATTCTCTACTTACAACTTAACTATTGTACACTTGTTGTTAACAAGTAGTCATAAAACGGTACAAAAAATTTAATTTAATGGACAAACTAACACTTTTATGTGTCCTCTAAGCCTTTGAGATCAACCCTACCCATATTTTTCGATTATAATGTGTTTGAAAAGGTTCTCAGTAAGGGCTCAGCATGAGTAAAAAAGTAAAAGCTAATCAGGTGTTGAAAAATTTAGCATTTTTAAACAGAATCATACAAGTACTTTGCTTTTTTAGCTTTGAAAATTAGTTATAGATCAAGCTCAAAAAGCTCAAGCTCAAGCTCAAGTTATAGATCAAGCTTTTTGTCAAGCTCAAAAAGTTCAAAATCTTGCGAAAAAAATATTTTTTTTGAAAGATTTAAAAGCCAATTTAAAATTTTATTTTAGAAAACATTATTAGAAAATTTTAAAAATTTAGCGTTTGAACTTTGATTTTCGATAATTTTCCAAAATTATATTTTTATTATAAATTCAGCTTTAAAAAACCACATTTAGTCAGAAATTTGCAAAAACTGTATTAAGTCCAAGATGGTTTTTCAGAGCTGAATTATACGAATATAGCTAATAGTAGCTTGATTTTTTCGTATTTTTTAAAATTACCTACCTATCTATAAAAGTTCCTTAAAAAATTTATAAAAATTCTTTTGACTCTGGATTCTAAGCAAAGTAAGTTAAATCCTGCCTACTACAATACTATACAACTTCAGTATAGTTTTAAAAGTTTAAAATTAAATTTTACTTTTACTTTCATTTCATGTGAAGATTTGCACATGCAAAAATCCTATTTCTTTTATACATATACTTAGGTATATTTTTGCCAAATTACGATCTTTCGATTTGATTTTGGATTATTTGAATATTTCCATATAATATACATGTAGGTACGAGTATAATGTTATTATAGTGAATATTTGAGACATTTTCTTGAAATTTCTTGAACTTTTTTTTAGTATAATATAAGTACCCTAGTAGTAATAATAGTGGTGCAAAAGTTCTCCGTAAACTTTGTGTTGGTTGGGTTGGTTGGTTTAACTTTGAAAATAGTATAGTACAAAAAAGTCCCTTAGGTTAGTTAGCTTTGAAGTTCTGTGCATATTTTTCAGCTCTCAGGAATTTCAAAAATAAAATAAAATTCAAGAAGTGAAGCTGAAGATTGTGTTGTACAACCTACTAGTATAAGAGATCTATCTGTTATACTATGGTATTATGAACTAGTCTAGGAGATACTTAAATATGGATATTTTTAAGTCTCTTACCCTAAAAGGACTTAAACTATACTTATACTACATACTTTAAGTGTCTCATACTATCTTATCTTTATTCTTTCAAGTAAACCTTCACACTTCACACATATCATTTCAAAAAGAACTCAAATTTCTTGGTTTTTCTCTGAAATTTTGAAACCAACTGTATCTTCACAGATTGGAAAAATTCTCTAGATATAATTTATCTAAAAAAACTGAGAATTTTATGATAAAAGAATTTTTGAAAATTAGGGCCAAAATTCCAGATTTTTGAACCTTACAAGTACCTTTACTCGACTATATAGGTATATCGGTAGAAGTAGGTAGGGTACATGTATAATTCTATATTTATAGAGTTTTTTATGAAGTTCCATATTTTCATAGGGGTTTATTAAAAAGGTTTTTTTTTCTTTCAAACTTAAACCTACAAGTAACTTGGTCTGTCTTGGAGTTTTTCCCAAGGATTTGAATTGGCGATATGGAATATGGAAATGTTTATATTCGCCCATAAACTATTTCCCAAGTCCTACCACATCCACATACATAATACCTTAGTACTAGTACCTACTAGTATTTCTATACAGTCAAATGGATACGAAAAAAAAATGTTCAAAAAAAGTGAATCTCCAATCTCCCAAGATCTTTCGAATCCCCTTTTTCCTTCCTTTTTCTACAATTCTGAAATCCATGGAATATTTGATATTTATATTTGTTCTTTCTATCTCTTCTGAGAAACTTGTTTTACCAGCCAGATCCAGTCAGACAGAGTTTTACAATTTCGGGATCTAAAAATCTCAAAAATCTTTAAAACTTGTCGGTTTGTGTGTACTTGGTGGTTTGTAAAGGCTCAGTTGAAGTTGTGTGTTTATCCAGAGAGTATAAAAACACTAAAGATAAATCAGATCTTGTGACCATATATGGTGAGCTTCTTTACATTATCAAAATTCTTCTATCTCTGGTTCTGGTTTCTCTGGGATCTTTTGTAATTTTATTTTCGACCGATTCATTCTACTTCTTTTCCAAATGTCAAATAAGCAATTTTTAATTCACTATCAATGTTACATAGCCAGTATCAAACTAGTCGAAATGATATAGAAATTTTTACTCGTAATTGATCGATTTTTCTTGAAATTTTGGCCTAATTGTAGAAACTAGCCACTTGGACAAAAAAGTCTTTTACGAAATTTGCTAAAATTGTTCAAAATTTCGAGATTTTCTATGAAAATAACATGTAAACTTCAGGTCAAAACTCCCAAAATTAACAATTTCCACGTGCTTAGCTATTAATAAAGATATGACTAACTATAAGTTGATAAGCTATTCAAAATCTCAAAATTTTTCATAGATATTTAAAGATATCAGAGTCCGATTAGACAATTTTATGGCAAAAATTTAGACAAATTTTTCGATTTTTTTTAGATTACATGATGTTGATGTATAGAGTATAATATACTCTGTAGATTTAGAAATTTGCTTAAAAATTGAATTTGACCCTTTGTCAGTGATTCTGAGGATTTTAAAAGGTTCTCATAACTATTTGGTTATGATTCATGTAGATGAATGTATTTTTTTACACTTAATTATAATGGCTCCATATATGCAGTACTGTAATGTAGTATAAAAAACTCGCCTAAAGACTAATGGCTTCTTAAGCATCTCGGATTACACATGTTTTATGAAAACAATCTCATAAACAAGAAAATAGTTACAAAAATTGTACCATTTGAATAATCTTTAATCGCTCTATTACCCAACTTAAATCTTAAAGTACCTAATAGTAACATTCAGCAAATATTCTTAAAAATTCTCATTTCTTGTAATCTGAAACTGTACAAAGTTACAAAGATGTCTTTAGGTCTGGGTCACACAGTTCTTTCTAAGGATCTATAGATCACTTTCGATTACTTCAAATGCATATTAACCTCATTGTAATTTGATAAAAATGTACAATTTAGTACATGTTTTATGCAAAACTTTGGTTAATCTCTATGTACCTTACTTGTATTTTAGAGGTACGTAATTTCATTTTAAAGCCCTCATACAAGGTTTGAAGTTTGAATGAAAACAATTAAAATTATCAATTGATGTATCGATGCAAAAAGTTGATAAAATTCAAATTAAGCACAAGAACAATTATACAATTTGTTTCGGATTTTGCAAATATGCCTTTTTAGTACAATTTGATTAGGTTATCTGAAAATCTTACTATTACTTATTATAGAATCAAAATCGATAGTCATTTTTACCATAAGAGTCGATTAGACCCCTTTTATACCAATTTAAAAGCTATAACTCGTATAATGAATTATGCTAATTTGAATCTTTTATTTTAGTTTACAGATTCCTGTTTCTGATTGACTTGGTAGATCCAGAGCCCGAATTTTGTAAGTTCAATGAGATTCTCAATTGTTTGTCAAATTTCAATAATTTCTAGTAAGATACTTATGTATAGCAGTACTAACGATAAGTACTAGTACTAGTTGGCATTTACTAATACATGAAAAATTGATTTCAATCTCTTGCAGTCGATGATTTATAAATTTATAAATCAACATTTTATGACTTGCTTGTATGTACGATATAAGTGCTTATGTGTATGTTCGCACTTATTCTAAACATCAAATAAAAAATCAGAAAAGTCATGAATATATTTATAGGTAATAAATTTTAGATCAAAGTAATCCTACCTAAGTACTTATTACTTATACAGTATACAGTACTGTATAGGTACTTACCCTACTAAAGTAAAAAAAAAAATCAAAAAGAAAATATTTTGGTAAACTGGGACTAGGCGTAGAGTGTAGATACGAGATACGCGCCAATTTAATGGAAATTTTATTTTTTATCGATTTCCATTTCTTACTTTTGAGTTTGAGATTTGGGTCTGAAAAAAATCCATTAAGTTTCTAATCAGTCGATATAAAGCAGATATCTTGATCCTTATTCTAGCACTTTACATTCTTAATTAATCTCAAGTACCCTACCTACTATAAACTAGGTCAAATCATTCAAAAATTGGGCCTTTTTAAAATAAGCATTTTAGAATTAGAATTGAAATACTAACGTATACGGATTGTAGGGTACCTACAAATATTTTGATTTTGATTTTCTAGATCATAAATCTGAATCGAAATTATTGTTGAGATTTGATCAAAATTTTATTCACAGATGCAAGAGGTTTTTTGTGTGTAAAAAACTGCAAACATATTTAGATTTTTTCAAATAATTTCAAATTTTAGACCCAAATTTTCATAAAAGTTGATTTTTTTGGCCCTAGATGACCTATTTGTATGGTGTAAATTTCAACTATTTCGAACTGTAAATATGAGCAAAGCTTTGAGATTCCCGGTATAACATTAGGAATTTCTAATACTAGATTGTTTCTAATTTCAAAATATTGAAATATTTGTAGCAGTATTGAGATACTTTTTGTATTGAATATTTGTTAATAATCTTCAGAAGTTTGATCTTTGAACTTTCGAATGTCAATTTTGTAGGGTAGAATATGAAGTTTTGAAATGAATTTGAAATAAATTTGTAAATTTGTAAATTTGCCTTTGAAGTCGGCGGTATTACATTTCTCGCTTCATCGCCACAAACTACTCGTTAATTTCAAACTACATATTACCATACTATACCCATAATATCATATGTACCATTTGCCCTACATTCAGGATCAGTAGAAAAAAACATTTGTTAAATATTCATTCAGACACATTTATTTACATGTATAAATACATTTGACAAACAAGTAGGTACTTACACAGATAGATTACACAGTTCCAGACACCTCGTATATCCCAAAAATGTCAAATTTTTAAAAATTTACTAAAAAAAATTGCATAATAGATAGCATAATCGGTTTGAATCTGTTTTTAAGGCAAAATTTTGTAAAATTTTTATCGTATTGATGTACATAACAGCATTTGTGATATCTAAAATTTATCAAATTTTGATAAATTTACTCAGTTGATATTACCAATTGGTAGTTAACAGGAAATTTTTTCCAAATTTTTGCATAGTACACTATAAACATGTACTAAAAGTATCAAAATTTTGCTTAATTTTGATGTTATAAAATGCCAAATTTTGCCTGTAGGTTATTGTAATCACAAAAAATTTTCAAATTTTTGAAATTTTGAGAATTTTTGTCACATTATCAGGCTCTATATGGAAGCCTACATCTAGAATGAGATATAGTAAAAAAAATCCAATTTTTCAATTCTTATTTCAAATCTACTGGTACAGTAACAAGTAAATGAAATAATGTCGGAAGTATTATTAAAGCCTGAATCTGAAAAGCTCCTGACAAATATATTCAAATGGTAAAAAAACAATGACAATCAACCCAGTTTGCCAATTCCCTGACTTAAACCTCAAAAAAATACAATTTTTTCGGTTTCATTTTGCATTAGTTTTTGTGGCTTTTTTTCTATTTCTGTTTTCTAATAAACCTACATAGTATAAACATCATCAGTAGGTAGTGTACTAGTAGTGGGTAAAAAAGTGTATCTGAATGTCTTATACAGATTTCCCAAAGGGTTTCTCACACACAAGTCTTGAATACACAATGGAAGTTAGTTAGTCCTTTATACCAGAGAGAAATAATCGGGTTTTTTCAAAAAAGCTCGAATTTTGAATTTTTTCAAAAAATCATTTCTAAAAGTTTATTACAGTACCCTACCTAATTCCAAATTTGAAGTAGGGTAGAAATTTTGATGGTTTTATTTTGCAAATTCAGTTGAGGTTGTTAGAAATAGAAAATTTTCTAAATCCAAATTTTTGTAATATTGTCGAGTAGATTTTCAATATAAGTAGTATTCTCGTAAGTAGTACAATCCCTTGCCCTTGCCTAATTTTGATGATTTATTAGAACTTGGAATCGAAGGAACTGAAACTTTTATAATAAAAAACAATTGAACAGCAACTTAAGAGATATAACTGACGATTTTGTTCAAAAAATTAGATAGAGATTCAACCTGCCTCTCAATTTGCATAAACAACTTAGAAAAACATGATCAATTCAATAGCAAATAAACTTACTTTTGGCCAGACAAAATTCCAGCTTTTATACTTAATCACATAGAGTGCGAGCTAAAAGCCGTAGAAATGAGCATTGCATTGCATTTAAATGTCTTATTCTTTGAAATTCAAAAAAAGTTGAAGAAAAAAACCAAAACTTTTTTCTTATTTAAGACTTATATAGATGTGTAGTAGGTAGTAGGTAGTGACTAGAAGCCGTCAGATTCGTTTACACAGCATGATTGATGTGACTGTGGAATTCTCATATAAATACATACGTACAAGTACCTACTATAATAATAGGAAAAACTATGGAACTATGGACAAGTTTTGAACATCTTAATAACTTGTAGATAGGGGAAATAGAGCTTGAAATCATATTATAATCACTAGACATAAGACCTACCAAGCTCTACAGTATTCTGTGATTCTGGATAAAAAAATAAAAACAAAAATTGTAGAAAATGGGCTTGGTACATAGCTAAATAGCAACCTGATGAATTCAGTTTTTTACAGATTTTAGATTTTAAGTAAATACAGAATACAACAGTAGGAAATACAATTTAAAATTTGTTATTTTACAAGAAATTGAATTTTAGGTAAGTTGATGTAACAAGCATAATTTACTGCATTTCCCCTTACTATGTCTTATTTAAGACAGATTTTTAAAATTCTGAAAATTCTTAAGTATCACTCGAACGTGTCGTTTTTCAAATTTTCAAGGACTTTAAATTTACAGGCATATGGGATACTGTAGGGTAAAGGACTATTCGAGTACTTATGGTAGGGGAAATTTTGCGATTAGATTTTTTGACAGATGGGCGAAAAATCCTCGTGAGATCGTCCATTTATGAGTCTGGATTTGGATGGCTGGAAAAATTATTTCTCTACTTTTCTACTGTATTTCCCCCCTTTTTTGTAAGTACCTATGTATGTAGGTAGGTACTTTTAGATTTTCCACAAATATATCTCAAATTTTGTAGGGTCTACTGATAGAACTTAGGATTTCATAAAAGTATGGTTTTTATTTTAACCCATTTCCATAATATAAATTTGAGCAATTTGTCGCCTAGTGGTCCCCCAAGTCCTCTTGAAAAAACTCTCGAGAAAGTTTGTCCATTCATTTGGGTAATCAATCTGTATACATACTGTAATGACTGTACTCGATCACAGGTTATCAATAAATCTGACAAATCATCTTCTTTTAACTATTTCTAATGATCAATATCGATCGACAAAAAATTTCATATCGTCAGATACTTATGGAGCAAAAATATCAAAATAACTGATGATAGATATCCGTAATTCTAAATTATTTTATCATATCAAAGGGTATACGAGTATTTCCGCTTTCAGGCCTTTACCATACTACACCTCATATAAAGGCCAGAAAGCCTATTATAACGCGGTTAAACCGGAAATGAAGGAAAACTTATGAAATGTAAAGTGAATTTTCAAATAAGAAATCGTAATTCAAAATCTAAATATTTAAAAAATTATCAAATCTGAACAAATTACCTTTCGGAAATTTTTCAGATTTTCAGAATTACAGAATTTTTCAGTATTTTCAACAAATCGCAAATTCAAATGGCAAAAATTATACATAACTAGATTCATCTATTTAGCTCTGAAAAACCCAATTTGTATATACCTGTATCAGTATTTCACATATACTCTTGTCAAAATCTAGTTTTTTTAGATCTGAGATAAATCAAGTATCCTACAAAAACTTTTATTTTAGTTCAGAATTCTATCCTATAGGTATGTATATTACGTATATACCTAAATACAAATCTTGACTAAAATATAAATTCTAAAATTTTGCAAATTTTTATATCATGAATCATAACATAAGGAACTTTTTTGTTACCTAAATTAGATCAAATTTTCACAAATTTTGGATCTTTTTGAGATTTCAAATAATACAGTAAACAGTAAATACATTATACGATATTCTCAAAATTCTTAGCATTTTTCCAATAAAATCCAGCCTAACAAAAACAAAACATAGATATTTTCAAAGGGGAATTCTGTACAAATAAATAGAAAATTCATAGATACATTATCCTCAGGCACATTTCCAAGTCCAAGTACCTACATACTCATAAGTATTTACTCATATAGAGAAAATAAAGACCATGTATTACACAAGTACGAGTAGTACATCAGTTGATCATACAAATCTTACACTTTATTACATTGTAACATGGATTTCCCCCTCAGTTTTATTTTCTAAACCAAGTCCATTTATACATAATATCCTTACTTCTTGTTATAGAATCAAAATTAAGTAAAATATATGATCCATCCTTTTCCATTTTTTGTAAAAATTATATAAATTCAATGTCCTTATAAGTTGCTTTTTATGGCAATAAAACTAAAAAGCAATTTTAATATTGCCTTTTCTTTTACATACTTTGTATTATTTATTGTGATTTTAAAGAATTCTCCATAATATCTTTGATCTATCTATGTAAGTACGAGTATATGGTAGTACTAGTACTGTTAGGGTACTTATATTTTGATTTAGAGTAAAGTTTAGAAATTTAGAAAATAACTTTTATACTAGACTTTATACCATAGTAGAAGTATTTTGCATCTGATTCGTGTAAACTTTTTGCAAGTTTCTGAAGGGGGCTTATTATCCAAAATTGCTTTTTCTATTTTGTACTATTTTGGACCAGTTTAGTCAATTGACATGACTTTTAATTAAACTGACATTATCGGATATGGAATCTTGCTCATGCAAGGCTAAAAGTAAACTTTTTGATTAAATAATACTTACCCACAAAAACACTTTGAATTAGAAGGGAAAGAACCATAGTCTATCAAGTAGTGTTAGAATAGAACAAGTATAAGATTTATTAATAAATACAAAAACAGGAAACGAAAATGTCGAAATAAACACCATGGATTAATGATAAAGAATACCGTTATAAAAGCTCTATTTACACTTTTTGCTTCCGAAATTGTGTCCTATCTGATCTTACTTATTCTATGATTCTTGATAAAAGCATCAGAAAAGTCAAATTTTGAAGTTTTTTAAACAATTTTCAAGTTCAAAAAGACCTTAAAGTACCCAAATAGTAGTTATAATCTCTAACTACAAAATGTCAATTTAAGATATTAAATATTCGTATGAAAGAACTTGTACTTTTTTTGACTGATTTATAAGAAAAATAATGAAATTTTTGCTAAAGAATTGAATATAAATGATTCAAAATTACGTCAAAGAGTCTTTTTCTTAAAATTTTCCAAATTTTTGATTGCAATTTTAAGTGTTTTATTCTTGCTTAAATTATGATCAGTCTAAAAAAAATTTTCTAAAATTGATTCTAAATACCTACCTTATAACTTATAACTTATAAAGTTGTCAATTTCTATGTGAAATTGAAATTTTTTTTAGAATTTGGAATTTTTTCTAATTTTTTTTAAAGAGACTATTCAATTCAGATTTTTGAAACTAATTTGATAGGAAAAATGTCAAAAAATTGATAGTATGAATTAGCATGACTTCAAATCGCATATAAATATTTAAAATGTAATTACTTACATATCTTAGGTAGGTATAGACAAGGCAATCTGATTTAGTTCTAAATAATTACTAGTGACAATTGACAACATAGTCTAGTACTTGAAAACATTTCCGGTCCTTTCTGATTCTGATTTAAAATTAAAATCAGTCACGGAAAGCTACACTTTTATCCGAAATTTCACAGTAAAATGGCCATTTAGACCATTTCCATTTGTAATAAAATATGCATTTACCCTACGATTTGAAATCTCTAGTATTTGAAATCTCTAAAATCAGAGCAGTATGTATTTCCTTTGTGTATAAAATCTGTATTAAAATTATCATTTCACAATACAATCCGTACGAGTATAACATGTAGGTAATGGACAATCATCGTAAATATTTCTGAGTTTTACGGGAAAGCTATCATGTGTCATAAAATGGACCTGGTCGACCCATCATCATCATTTTTTTCTGTCGAAAGTGTCTAAAAATTTATGATTTTTGACAAGTTCAGAGAGGCTTTTAGTTATTCATCCTATGCTTGTCTTGTCCAGAGCAAATTACTTACACTTGGAACACATGTACTGATACTCTGTGTATTTATATTGATATGGCTGGAAATGGATCTTGACATTTTTTTCGGGGTTTTTAAACATGGCCAAAGTGCAGATATAATGTTCTTCATTTCCCCTTTCCTCCCGACACTATCTGTGTAACAATTATCGATCTTTTATAGTATCTATTACATTTCAAATACACATATCAGTACATACAGATATAAAATTGTATAAAAGTATCAATATACCGACAAGTAAAGGAATACTCAATTTAGGAAAACTTTAAATTTTCCAATATCTTTGTCGATGTCAAAAGCATATTTGATTTCAATTATTAATACAGTTCTTAATCCTATCTATGGTATAAGATTTGATTGCAATTTTGATTGCAATTATGCAAAAATCGGAACATGGAATATATAAATGATCGGGGATATATCGCCTTGAGATATTTTTAAAAAGATAAAAGTGCAGGAAAATCGAATATATCTAAAATTTTACATAAAAATCCATGTAGGTATTTAAAGATCCTCAGTTTAAATGGCTTAATTCAATTGAAAATTTCATTTTTTTATATTTATCCGAGCAAAGTTAGCATTCGAATTTGCTTGCAAATTCAAAGTCCGTTTGTCTGTTTTTATTTGAAGTAGAGAGTATGTTTACTTGTAAAATGTAGAATTTCGAGTTTCGAATTGAAGCATTTGCACTTATCTGTATCTGCCGCAAAACGGATATTTCCAAATCTCACTATTTACTTATATATACTTACATACATATGTGCATTTAGCCCATGTATTTTAGCCATTACTAGGTACTATTTAACACACAAATGTAGACTCAAAATAGAGGAAATGTAGTTTATTACCTCAAATTATTTGCTCCTATGAATTGGAACTATCTCTTTATTACAGAGATAATCGACTGGCTGGACAAACCTAATAAATTTCTCTACTAAAATACACTTGAAATTTAACAAATCTACATTTGTAATCAACTCTACAGTCTACAGCAGCATAGTACAATGAATCCGAAAATTTGTAATTTGGTGATGTATTTAGGGCATTTGAATTATGTGCTAATGTAAATTAGCTCAAGTACCTAGTATTAGTATTATACAAGGTTTGTTGAGAATCAAATGGACAAAATTACAAAAAAAAATTGAATTTGATTTTTGAATTTAATTTTGCACACCATGAGAGAAATGAAATACCAAAAATGGCATAATTTATAAATTTAGGTTATGACGATTGATTTGATCAAATTTTTCAACTTTTTTCAAATTGAATAACTCAAAATTCTCAAAAACCGTAATTTTCAAGATATATTAAAAGAATTTTTAAGTAATGATCAGGCTAAAATTTGACAATTTTGTGATTTCATGTATCTTACAGATACTTTCTCTGAATTTACTAACAGATATTTGAGTTAGATTTTACGATAGTCTAGAGACTAACTAATGAAACAAAGTGAAAGACCCTAAAAACTGCTAAAATTGCTAATGACCAGGGCAGTAAAGTATCCCTTTGTGAAATGATTTATAAAATCTCAGACTTCATAATCCCAACTTTATCCTTGTACCTTTTTGTAGACTTTTGTAGAACAGAATGCTGCTGTATTTTTTATTTGCAAAGTTTTTTCCTTCAATTGCTTGCACATCTCACATTCGTACATGGCTATCCTTCGTTTAAATACTCCAAAAGTTCTGCAGAACTCTATTTAAACTCATGTAATAAGTATAAAATTCAGTACTAGTAGTACTACGAGTATATATAAGAAATGAATGGTAAATTTAAGCTGTAAATGAAATGTGAAGAAAGGGAAAAGTTTTTTTAATTGAATAACTCTAGAGAAATTTTCCAAGTCCCTCGACTCCTATTTACCTAGAAAAGGTAGTCACATTTTTATTTTATTCATGGATTCTATAATATGAGAAATACTGTACAACATAAGGGTAAATTATATCGAATTTATTCTAGAAATACTCTAGTACCTATGTATAGTATAGACATATTTTAAAATTGATTTGAATTAAATATGAACTTTACTTGTTACTTAAAATACGAATACTCGTATAGGTAATAGGTAGTAGGTAAGCTTGAAATTGACGAGAATTTGCCTTAAGCCCTTCTCAATTGACTATAGTATAGTACCTACTTATAGAAGTAGAATCGAATGACAATTTCATTGTAAAATTGTAAAAATACAAAAAATCCGATCTCTCTGTCAAGGAAAAAAGTACTTAGAATGTGCAAAATGCTATTTAAAGCCAAAAAGTTATAAAAAAGGTCAAAATTTTGGTTTTCAAACTCATATTTAATAGATATGAGTTAACAAATCTGATAAATCACAGCAAATATGACATTTGTTCAGAGATTTTGAGCAGTTTTTTTTTCAAATTTTCAAATTCTGTACCCTACTTATGTTATAAGAAATTTAGTAATTTAAGATTTGGTTTTTGAGATTTTACTCAAAATTTTATAAAATTTTGTCGGTAAAAACTTCATAAAGTGCTAATTGAATGACGTTGCTTATTTTCGACGATTTTTCAAGTTCTGAGAATCCAGATAGCCTTAGTTGGTTGAAAAATACCTAAATTTGATTAAAAGATACAATGCTGAGAGGTTAGTTGTGGGTACTATAATTTTTGATATTTGATGAAATATCAATTGGCTAATTATCCAGGTTCTTCAAATTGTAAAATTGTGCTTATTACCTATGGGAGTTAATGTTCGATTTATCCCACCAACTCAAAAGTTCACTTTTTCTTTGCCCAAAAAAGCCAGCAGACTTATTCTCAAATATTTTCAAATATTGGTAAGGTATACTCGGACTCGTACATAGTATCCTCAGAACAACTATAGCAGTACTGTACTTTGTAGTATGGGCCAAATTTATAAATTTTATCTATTTTATACTGTAGAGAATATAGGCGGGTATTGTAAAACCCGGGTTATGTCTTACGTAAGATCCTACGTAAGTTTTCAAAGCAAACTACAGAATATATAGTATACACTATGGTGAAAACCCACCTTACTCATATACTACACTTATCTCCCCTTTTGATTCACCTATCGATTTTTCTACAAACCTCACTAGACTTGAATTCTAAACTATCATTTTATACACACTTTTCTCTTTATCTGTATTTCTTACACGAAAATCCCCCAAAAAAGTGCAAAATAACCTCAAAATAGCCACTAGTTAAAGATATCTGAAACATTATTATGTCTGAAGAGTCAGAATTCAGAAAATTCAATATTCATTCTAATTCTGGTTAATACTAATAGGTACATCTAATTAAGTATAAGATTCTTATCAAAAAAATAATTTTATGATTTTTGCAAAAAATTTGCCGTAGCAGTTACAATGAAATGAATACAATGTAGATTTCGACAAAATGATGGAAATATCTTATAAAAAGTAAAAAATTTGATATTTAGGTGTTGAATCCAAGAATCGGAACAATAGTAAAATAATTTAAGCTTTTTAACAAATTTTGCCTTGAATTTAAAGGAAAAAAAAAGCCTTTTCTGATGGTATTTTATAATTTTAGTCAAAATTTTGATCTTTGATTTAAATACATATAGTTCTAATATCTGTCCGATAAAAAATCGGAGGTCTTTTGAGAGAAAGACAAAAAATCGCAGTCAAAAAATAGTGGCGACAAAATATCGCAAGATAATTGATAATAGATAGCAAGACAGCTAGCGAAAAATATTGTAATTTAAAATATTGCGAGACAAAATATTGTATATTCTATATGTAGTTCTATTTAATAAACTCGAAAAGAAACAAAACTGTATTTGCAAGCTTATGCATTGCTAAAAACTAGATTTGAATTATCCATTATTTAGTATAAATTCAACTTATTTAGTTCGAATATGAGTCAGTGTAACAATACGAAATTCTGATTTTTATCGAAATTTCGAAATATTATGTTAGTTTAGGTGAAATCACTTTGAAAATGGATATTTTGATAGTAATATTGAGGCTAGCATATGCTCAAAATCTCACAGAATATGTAATTTACGATTTTTTTCAACTTTTTAATACTGATATAGAAGGTATTAGTAGGGTATTACGAGTCTAAAATATAATCCAGAATCTCTACAACTGATTCCCCCTTGTAAAAATTCTCATTTCTTTGTAAAACTCTTTGATTCGGGTTTTGATTTTGAAGAAAAATCTCTTTCTTTTTTCTACTATAACATTCAATACATATGGACTATTTATCTTACAAAAGCAATATGGTATCAATGTACGAGTGCTTTATGATTCGTATGAGAAATATAAAGGTTTATCTAAGCTCATGTATCGCTCTATAAGTATTGATACATACTAGTAAAAACGTACAATGTATCCAAAAATTGGATTCGAAATTCGAAAATTGAAGAAAAAGTTTCACACAAGGGATATTTCTATACTGAATCTGAACAGAGTAAAAATGTAGAAAATGTAAATCTGCGTGATGTGAGATATGATTTTTATTCATGAACTCGAGAAACTGAGATCATCAAAGGGGCCCCAAAGTTACTTTTATTTCCAAAAGTTCGGACTTTTTTTTACATTCCAAATTTGAATGGTCAATATGGCTCAGAAATATCCCTTTGATTTAGTAGAATCAAAGTTGTGAATAAATCAAGGATTTGATACTCTATACCCTAGTTTGATCCAACTTTTTCCAATTTTAAAAATATCAGTAAAAAATACTAAAAATTTGTAGCTAAAGTTCACACAAAAGTCTGTCCTTCCTAATTTAGGAAAAAAGGTCTCATGATTATCTTATCTTACGATTAGAAATTTTGAATTATTACTAAAAATTTTCAATATTCTAGCTTTCTATCATAGTTAAGCTTTGGATATTTGGATCAAATTACGAGTACTTGTCAACTTGAGAAATAATCATTCAAAATTTTGGCACTTTTTTGGACATTTTTGCATTGTAAATGGCAAAATTACGAAAAGTTTCTAACCAATATACTACCTACTACGAGTACCTACTACGAGTATAACTGTACCTATATCACTCCTAGAAATTATACAAGAAAATACAAATTTTATGATCATTAAGAAGCTACAGACCAAATCTAAATTGATCTAAAATTACAAAAAAATTATGCCGATAAAATTGAATGGAATAATCAAAAATAACCTACATAGGTAATTTGATTACAAGTTTAGATATTTGGGTGATACAAAATCCCATGTGAATTTACTACAAATCTTTTCTCTATTTTTCGAGGTAATAAATCAAGTATAAGTAAGTCGGGGTCTTTTATGTTTCTACAGCTTAACTAGAGGTTGGGTATATAGTAAATTAATAGGTAAACATTGGAGGTAATTTCTTCTGACCTTTACGATTGTGACAAACGAGACCACCTACCACTTTTCCAAATATAAAAAACTTTTAGAAATATCCTCTGGAATCCTGGAATGAAATCCTATAGATTAAAGGGGAATGCATCAATCAGGATATTTCGAATCTGTTGCTTTTTTTCTAACAACTTTCTTTATGCAATCAAGTTTCTCAGATTTGAGATTTGTACAATGTAATTCGCATAAGTATACTATAGTACTGACAGTATAGTATTGTGAAATAGTCCAAGTGGAAAAATCCAACTTTTTCGACGAAATAGTTGAATTTATTTGGTTGTCCAGTAGTAGTCAAAGGCAATTCTGATCTTTATATATCAGCAGATCAGCAAATAATCAAAGATACCAAACTCCTACTTATTTAAGTAGATATGGGGATTTTTGTAAAATCCTTTGAAGTAGAAAAGATTTGCTTTTTTTAGCTCAAATTCAACTTTTATACTAGTAGGTATTACTACTTCAATACTGATACTGAGCTCCCTATTTTCTATTTTGAAGTTCCTTTCTCGAGGAATGAATACCCGAATTATCCAAGTAATACAATATGAATAGTATAGTCATTGTAATACTACTATGTAGTAGTATCAGTATACTTATTTTTTTTACAAAATCTAAAAATCTAATGGCATAGAATAGGGTTGATCCTAAGTAGTAATATATTGATCTTCCCCCTACTTTCTTTTTGATTTTGCTCAGGTTGTAAAGTAAAGTAGACATTCTTTCAAATAACAAAGTGTCAAATTACCTTTTTAGAGTTTTCTTTACCCTATATACTCTACTTGTAATCTAAAGTTATAAAAAATCCAAAGTTTGAAATTTTTTTGAAAGCTTGGAATATTTGAAGTACTGCAATGTCCCATTTCAACTCGAAATTTTCGATGCACTGTTGGTTACAAACACTTATTAAAGCCTTATCATATATATCTCTAGCTGTAAATGTAATAAAATTAGATTACTAGATCATATTATTTGATCAGATAGGTCAATTAAGGCTTGATTATATTCCGTAAACTACGAGTAGGTTTGATTATAAGTTAGATAGGTCTCTTTTTTGATATTATTATAAATTTTGAACCTGGAAAAGAATCAATACATCTACTTTCAAAATTTTCAATGAATTTTATCCAAACATCAGCTAGATTTCAACCAAAATTTACTTAGGTATTATATTGGAGTAGGCGAGCATCGTATCTAAAATTTAAACAAGCCTTTATACAAAAGGGTAACCGAGTTTGGTTTTATAATTTGTAATAAATAAGTAAATTGTAGAACCCTAATTATTGCATAATACCATACGAGTAAAAAAAGAGTCTCTTTTTTACTCGTATGATAATTCCCTGCCATTGTTATATAGAGCTTTTTTCAAATTTCTGTGAATTTATATCAAATTATAGCAAAGATTACTCATATACGAGCAAATGCTAAATACATATTTTGAAATATTTGAATTTTTCAGCTCTAAATACATGTGTTCTAAACTTTAGAACTTTAGAACTTCTAAATTTTCTTTTTTTCAAATTTTTTCAAATTTTTTCTAGTTTTGTTATTACATTTTGACATATTTAACTTGGAGAAAGCTGCTATTAGCTGAGATATTTCTATTATTTTATACATTTTTGTATTATATTTTTAGCTCCTTTTCATACTGATTTATCGGATCTCTCCTAAGGTCAATAAAATCATGATAAATGGGGGAAAAGGGAGCTTAGGTATAGTCCTATATAAGTCCTAGTGTAATACACAAATTCCCCTACCTCTACTAGTACTAGTCTAATATAACAGTATAAAGCTAGTATTATATCATTTCTTCAAGGAAAAAAGCTCTAAAAAAAACTAAAACTTGTACAACTTACACCAACACGAGAGGACCAGGTTCATGAAGAATTGATGGTTTAGAACCACAAGAAAGTCTGACTATGTGGAAAAAATATATGAGGCAAAAGGCACTCTACTTAATCTCCATATTCACAAACTCCAGACTCATTTCAAAAAACCTTTTTACCTACTGATATTACATGTAGAACATCCAATTTATTTTGCGAAAAAAAAGTGTAATATGGTTAACCCTCAACCTTACACTTACACCTTTAATGTATTTTTATCCTTTAGAGTATATTTTCAAGAAGTCTTTAAGAGAGATACAATCCTTTGAAGAAATACCCAAAATTTTATAATAAAGGTTGACACGAGTAAGGATAGACACGAGTAAGAACATATTACATAATTAACTTTTTTTGAAATACAAATAATTTCATATTTATGCATAAATGCTCTAATACAATCTAAATATTTTAAAAAGCGAAATTTGACCAAAAATGAAAATCTTGGCGTTTTAAATAAGTAAATCGAAGTATCCTACCTTTAGCATAATATAACATTGCAATTAGCTGAGAATTTTTTGTGATTTTTTAAAGATGCTAAATATTTGAAGAATCTATCGGATTTTAAGACCGCAAATACGGAGTATAAAGTATGGAATTTGAATTTTTTTGCATAATATACCTTTGCTTGTACTTGTACTGATATATATAGTAGATAGGGCACTTGTAGTGTACTGATATATGTAGTAGATAGGGCACTTGTAGTATATTGATAGTGATAGGTAACTTTTTTTTGGTTTTTGCATAATAATGTCAACTATCTACGAGTAGAAACTTCAATTTAGAATTCCAATATCCATCTGATTATTTTGTTCTCGAGGAAGAAGAAAGCCGCAAAAATGTAATAATATACACATGGTGGAAATGTATCTTTAATACAATACATCTGATGTATCAGTTGCAGTATCAGTATCAGTAAATTTACATAAATAAACATCTCACATCTTGTCCATGTACTTCTAGTGTGCTTCACAAAAGGATTCAGAACAAGAAAGAATTCAATCGAAAAATCAAAAATTCTGAATTCAGATCCAATACCTTATCTTTTTTTTCAATTTCTATTTCAAATATATACAAAATACTAGGTAGCTTTTAAACTATCCTAACCTAACTGATCTACAAAATACAGAATCTCAATATAAAATATCTACTGGTAGTCCTATAAAAAAGTTCAAATACTCGTAGAGTAGAAGCAGAAATTTCATAAATTTTATTTGATTGTAGGATCCATTGTTCTATTTGACAAAAAAATAATGAAAATAATGATATATGTGAGTGCAACAAATAACAAAGGGCTTTGTCGACGAAATGCTCATTGACTTTGAAAAGTTGAAAATTAAATAAATTGGCCGGTTTATAAAAGTATCCTATAAGTATAAGCATATAAATGCTTGTATGCATTTCCTTCCTTCCGGTCCTATCTACTAGATAAAATCTATAAAATTCAATTTTTTCAAAATTTTTTTGTTTTTCTTGTTCATTTCCTGTGTCCAATTCAGTCAGCGTAATTCCTAAAATAAATAGAAAAAATAATCAAATTACAGATATTGAATGATCAAATCTGGCAAGTAAAGTGATAGAAAGGTCAATCAAAATCCTAGACTATTAAAGAATTTAGAAAAGTCTCATTAAAACTAGGCCAGAAATTACATTTCTGGCCTAAAATTTAGAAAATTTGCAGCTTGTCTAGGCTCTTATGCTAGTAGTTTCTGGCCTAAATCGGATTTCTTGCCTAAAATTTAGAAAATTTACAGTTTTTTTAGGCTCATATTACGAGATACTTGCTTCTAGAGTTCTGAAAACCGATTTCTGACCTAAAATTTAGAAAATTTGCAGATTTCAGGCTATTTTAGACACTTAAGTTTTGAGTATTTGAAGCTTAAAGATCTATCTAAAATAGTTATTTTCAAAATTTTGAACTTATTATAAATTCTAGTTGACCCAGAGTTTGGAATATAGAACTTAACTACGAAGTTATTCATTGAAATGCTTTTTTTTATTAGATTTTATGCTTAAAATAGAACTAGAAAATCCCTTTATTTCATTACGATTTCCCTATTAGGTAGGGTACTTGTAATAGGAAAATAAGGGTGTAAAATGTAAATATAAATATATTGAAAAAAATTTTAGTGTTTAACCCGAAAGTATCTATTTTATTTGCCCTTATGCATCCAAGTGCAACAGCAAGTCATATAGAAACTACTATAAATAAATACACATGAGGATATTAGGGTTACTTTTTACTACTACTATAGACTACATATTTCTATATGTATGTGTGTTCATATGGGATTATAATAAAATGAATAAAATGAACTTACTCAAACTCAAAAGACTCAAAAGGGATACATGTAATATGTATAGATACTATATGCAGACATGGTCGCCTAAGCGAAAAACTGTGCCTGGGGTTCATAAATTTGGCTACGAAAAATAATCCGGACTGAACGGCGGAAACGGAGTTTTAAGTTATGACAGTTTAATTGTAAATCGGATGCGACGATTCCGAATCCGGAATCCGTTTGACCGAAAAGTGACCCCTTGAGCCCTTAAGGGTCAGGTCAAAGGTCAAAAATGAATTTTGAGTTTACTGTGAAATATGGGTAAATCGACTACGACGATTCCAATTTTGGCCACCCAAGTGACCTCGGATGACCTCACGACGGATGACCTCAAAATCTACAGGTAAAATTGAGTGAGGAGCCGATATTTGACAAAATTTTTGTCAAAAATATTTCTCCTTCACCTAGTAAATGTCAAATTTTTGGTTAAATATTTAAAAAAATTTGATTTTGAGAATAAAGCATTTAGGTATTTTAGAAAAATGGGGCGAAAAATTAGAATTTGATATTTTTTGTAATTTATTTTGCCATATAATACAATACAATAGGTACTATTACCTGTACTAATATGTATAGTATACATACTTGAAGTCTTTGTAAACTAAAAAATCTAATTTTTACATACTAATAAAAGCTGGACGGCAGCATATTGGTATTTCTAGCTTTCTAGAAATTTTATCTTCTATACTGCAGTATCTGTATCTGTATCTGTATCTTATACTTCATAATAGTTTTGTTTTTTTTTGCAAATTTTTGCAATTTTTATATCTCGAAGAATTGAGTAGGATGATCGAATCGAAAGCTTTTCGGGTAAGAACGGAGATTTCATTATAGTATATTATAATAGTGACCATGTGAAATTGAAATTCATATAAAGGGTATTTAGAATTTGAAATTTACTCATTTATCTACTAACCCTTGATCCTGCAGATTGTAGTTTTTTCAATTATTTTTTGCAAAAAAAAAAATCGATCCAGGTATTACTGGGATAGGATACTTGAGATTTGGATAAGGTAAGTATATAATATAAAATATATAAAGAGGTAATTTAAGGATAGTTTGGAAAGATTTTTGAAATTATACTATTTTCTACAGAAATATCGACTATCGTAGTTACTAATGTTAAGTATCTCTATTTTGACCTGGAATTTTTATATCTAATGATTAGATATAAAATTAGATTAGATTCTAACTAATATCTAAAGATATCATATATAATATATAAGATACAATCAATCAAATTTTAGGTCAAAATAGGCTATTTAAAATCCTTTTATTTTCCAAACTATTCTGAATCTACCCCTATATAGATCATATACATACCTTTGATTTAATATTATTTAATTAAATCTCCGGTTATTTACAATTTATTTGTTTTTTTCTTCTAATTTGGCTCTTATTAGAGAGAAAAATTATAGAAAAAAAAGAGAAACGAATTGTATGTAATAGTAACTAGTAGAAACTATAAATAAATAAAGATATCCTATAGGTTAGGATATCTTTTCTAATTAACGATTTTATATTTTTTGTATTTTTGTAGGATTTATTGGAAGAATTCGCCGAATTAATAAAACAAATGGAATACAATTCAGACTTAATTGGCCGTAAGTTTACAATAAACAAAAAAAGTCCTAGGTACCTATTATACATGTTGCTTTATGTTTATATAACTATTTATTAGATAATTATACAGGGTATTCTCAAAGTACCTTTATTACATAGTTATAGGGTAGTATAAAAACATCTCTCTTATATCTCTGGTTTATCTCCCCAATTTTAACGACTGAAAAATCTGATATTTTCGGTTTCGAGACAAATTCATAAATAATCCCCAATTATTAAAAAATTAAGGGGTTGGGCGATTTTACAGCCTATATACGCGGTTATTCATATTAGTTCACGCATTTTTGCCAAAAATTTTTGAAAAAAAAAACCGCCGAAATTAGCGACCTAATTAATTTTTTTTTAAATTGGCGGTTTTTTTCAAATTTTAAAAACGTTTGGTTATGTTTTCGCTAATTTTGGCGGTTTTTTTCAAATTTTTTTTGGCAAAAACGAGTAATTTACCATGGAAAAAGCGTATAGAGGTCAGAGGTATATCTAGTATGTAAAACGCCTACCCCCCTCTACTTAGATATAGGGATAGTTCAGATTATTGAAAGGATTTATTCACCTTTCAGACCTTTGCATATTTCCTATATATTGTCTTATATATAAAGGCTAGAAAACCTATAATAAACCAAAAATAGGGTATAGATTGATTGAAATTTTGGCCTAAATAGTTGCCGGATGATATATTGAACTGGAATTTCTACATCTAATCCTATATAAGTAATCGTATATATATATCTATAGAAATATTTTCAAACAGATTCCAGATCATTGAGCTATGACAACAACTACATAATTCATCCTATAAAATAAAGAGTTTTTTTTAAAGAATATTTTCAAACTACATCAAATCTACCCTGAATTTTCTTATTTAGCTGAGACAGAATTGGGCAAAATCCACGAAAAGTACAGGCGGAATTATCGAAAATTGCTCGACTTTTTTCTCATCCTGCATGGTGAAATGAAAAAAATTTCACTGAAAATCGACAAATTGACTCAAATACGGATTGGCAGATCTGAGAATCTATCAGATGAAGAGATTGTAAATTTAATCATTTTTTATACTATGTACCTACCTACATATTATAATGGGATAATTATAGTTTCTAAAACATTTACAGGAAAGGATCAGGTAATATGTAGTCAAAATAAAAATCTTATTTTTTAGAATTCTCTGAGAGGATTTCGTCCTTTAGAGGAGCTCATGATTGAGG
>JAQIXA010001189.1:0-27649 GCA_034699045.1 Nanhermannia cf. coronata Gr-Ori-00579 | reverse complement strand
TAATGAACAATTAATTGAAATGGTTTTAAAAAATTTTCGGGCTTTTTCCGAAAGCTGGAAATATGAAATATTCCGGGCGGGCTGGAAAAATTTTTAGTCGGGCTTGAACGGGCTTGGGCTTAATTTTTAAAAAATTAACGGGCTTCGGGCGGGCTTGGGCTCAAAAATTTTGAAAATTCTCATGTCTAGTACCTACATAGTATTTGAGATTAAAGAGCCTAATTAGCATTATTATAATTTTTAAGATAATACATTTCAGACTACGTATCTTAAAAGTATTACGTATTGTCCAAATTTAGCTATATAAAATCCCATTAAGATTTAAAATGGGTAAAATTACATTTACATAGAAGTTGTGATTTTTTAGAAATCTAAATACGGACAAGGGAACAGATATTCTTGTATCTCTGACATAGTCTTTTCAAAAGAGGATCCAAAAACCGTAAACCTTTTTTGTCAATCCACACCAAAATCCTATGAAAAATAACCTAACGGAATTTAAAATGTTAGGTTTAAACTGCCGTAATAGAGTGGTATTTTGAGAATCTGTGAAATTGACATAAGAAAGTCTTTCGGTTTTTGTGTTAATAAGTAGGGTACCTACTACCTGTTTTCTAGATTATAGAGACTACTAATTTTGGCTAATTTTTTTTTTTATTTTTTTCTCTGTGTAGAGCTCGATTCCAGGGGACAGAACGATCTATATTCAATAGACCGAACGCAAGACTCATGAATGTATCCTTAATGAACACAAAAAATCTTAAGCAAAAGTTGACCCCACGGCGATATTCACAACATGAACCTAATTCCAACCTTTCACATTGCAGGCGAGCTGAGCAGCAGACGACCGAACAGGACGAGGCGGATGAGTCCGACATCGACGGACAACCACCACAAAATTCCATCGAGCACCAGACCGACAACAACACCACCAACAACAGCATCAACAATCACAACCATCACCGACACCAACAACATCAGCAACACCGACAACAATTCACCAACAACAGCCGACAACAATCGATCGAAGCCCCACAGGGTGAATCCACACCAACTTCGATCACCTCAAACTCCAAATCATCCAAAAAACAAGCACCGAGACAAGACTCGGGAAATCTTTAAAAAAACTCCCAGAATTTCCATTTAAATGCCATTTTAATACCCCGAAAATCAAATTTTACCGTAATTTTTAAAGCCATTTTGAAGGCTTATACTCTTTTTATGGATTTGTGAATTGTGAATTTGCTTGCAACTTGTAGTTGAGGGTGCAAAAGCACGGATACTTTTTGAAACTTTTTAGCAAAGATACATTTTAGATATTCAGAAAAATTACAATTTTTGAGACCTATAAATATATAAAATACAGAGTAATTACTAATTACTGAAACTATAGATCAGAGTTTCCAGCTGTAATCATTACTTGAGCAGCACAATAGCTAAATATTTTAAATTATCCTTTAAGAATCTTTATAGATCTCAAAATTGACAAAATTTTTCTGATCTTAAAATGTTTCTTGTGGGGGGTAGTAAAAAAGTTTCCTAAAGTACCTACCTATCTAGTTCTAGTTAGTTCTTATCATTAAAAAATACTTTTTTTGTTCAATTTTTGATATCTAGGTACTTAATAGTTAGTCCCTTATCCCTTAGACATTTTAAAACTATTTAAGCAGATACTGATACTATATTATACAGTTAATAGAAAGTTAAAATCATCAATCTACTTAAAATGAGAAAACATTTTGAGTTTTGGGATTGATAAAATATGATTTGACGGTCTTTGTCGATTTTTTAAAATTTTACACCTGGACTGGGGTATAAAATTAGGTAATCTAAGGATAAGTACCTACCTATTGTAATTGTAGTGTCTAGTAGGTACCTATCCTTTAGATTAGATATAGGTATAAAACTATTTTAAAATAACAAATTTTGAGATTCTAAAAAGTAAATATCCTTTTAAAAAACATAAATGGTATTATAAATAAGTAAAATTGACCATTAGAAAAATCCTATTGATACTTGATAAATATTTTACAAATTAAATCAAAATTCCTATATACCTATATTAAAAATCCTTTTCATATCAAGGGCCTATTATGTAACTACCTACAACTTTTCATACCTAATTCAATTTATAATTTAAAGCTATCTGTATATACATAATTGATATTTAGTTAGTATCATGAATGTCAGTTGATTATTAATGAATTATAGATTATGACTAACTTATAAAATAAACAAAAAATGACATTTGTAAATAGAATGGTATAAAAATTATAGAATTTGAACTACTTATGTATAAATTCCTATATGTAAATGCTATGTAAGAAATAAAAAAACCATCGATTTAATCTCATCCCTATTTTGGTTGAATTTACACCTGTATTTTAGGTCTAGTCTAATTTTACCTCGCTCTGTATGAAATAAACTCAAATTTTTTTAAAAATCCAATCTAATCTAAACTAAACTAAAAAATTTTCAAGTTAATTTCATACAGGAGTAAAGTTAAATTCAAAAATATAGGGATAAATTCAACCAAAATAGGGATGAAATTAATATAAAGTCGAAAAAAATTATTTAAGAAAATGGTTCTTCTAAATTTGTAATATCCAAACTCATTTTGTATACCTTATCTTATCTTTAGATATACTTACAAATAAGGTCTTGTATATTGATATTTTAAGAAACTTTGTTAATTTTGATTGAAAGATTGAATGAATTTTTTACCTACGAAAAATACTTGTATATTCTATGATCTATGTGTTTGATATACCCTACCTATTGCACATGAATATGTATTTGAAATACTTGGAAGCTAGTAATTGACTTGTATTTTTCATATTCAAATTAAGATATTATACCTATTTGACACATTGCTAGTTTAGTCTTATAAGAATTTCGAGAATATTTTGATTCTGATTCGATTTTTGGATTTTAAGCCTAAACTATTAGGTAAAGTAGGTATTCTCGAAATATTAGCACGACAAAATTTCGATTTCTCAAATTTTTAGAATTTTGATATTTCAAACTCAGAATCTGGAGATCTCTTCTAGACTAATAACTACTTGGATCAAAATCAAAATTGCTACTCGTATTCTGAATTTTGTCAAAGAATTGCCGTATAGACACAGAATTTCTGTGTCTATACGGCAATTCTTTATAAGAAAACAGAGACGATTTTTAAATAAAAATTTGTTCCCCCCCTCCTCCTTGAATCAAAATTATTTCCAAATTTGTGACAATTAATTTCCACAAATTGACCCAAAATTTGAGAAATTTGAAAAGTCAAAGTAATCTAACATACTTTTATAGATAGGTATACTACATATATTATTATGAGAAATACTGCTGTGTAAAAAATATTCAAAAAATGATAATACCAAAATTGTATGTAATAATTATAATGTATGTAGGGTAATCATAATAAATACCTATATACCTATACCTACCTTAGTGTGCCTAAAATAAAATTTTAACCCCAACAAAATCTAATCAAAATCTGAATCTGAATCTGGAAAAATGTATAAGTGTATATGTAGCAACTAGTCTAGTAGACGGTATTTATAGTACCTTCTAACTGTATCTAGGTATTCTAAAATGTGTGTCTATTATAAGTACCCTTCTAAAAATAACCCATGTGAACCTATATTGACCATACACATACATAGGTTGTACTCGTATTTGTAGATTTGTAAAAAAAAAAATTAAACCAGTTTTAGAATTAGTAGAATCACAAGATAAGGTTTATCCATCCGGTCTTTTTTTCTAATTTCCTTTTGAATTTGAATCCCTGTAAAGTTAAGGGCTATTTTCAAACTCAATTTTTCCAAAATATTCTACATATTATACGAGTATTATTCATTTGAAGCTTTCGTATTTGTTTTAGCTCTTATTATCGATAAAATACGAATATCCTGTTTTGAAATGTATTAATCAAGTATTATCATTAATAAAAATAAATTAAACCTTTGATCTGTCTGTCTGTATCAAAAGATAATATGAGTGTGTTTTTCTACTCCTTATCATTGAACCTGAACCTCACCTACTATTATTATATAAGTCATAATTACTAATGTAAATATTATCGAGATTTTTCAATTATTTTACCATATCTTACAACATGTCTAGCTGATTATAAAACTTAAAATTAAAAATATTTAAAAAAGCTGAACATATTCTGTAATTTATGAGAGAATGTTTAAGAAAAATATACAGTATATAAGTGTATTATTATAGTATAACTACTCTGTATAACCAATGTTTAGTCTATTACTAATCCTAAGCTCTGAACGACTCAATTTTGACGAATTATTCTGGCAAATCCTACGAATTTGGTGATAAAATCGGGTTTTTCAAAGCTTAATTAGGTGAATATACTATTTAAGAACTATTTCAGACCTTTTTGACAATCCTTATACTTATACTTATATAAATAAATGTCCTGGAAGATTATAAAGAATTTTGAAATAACTGATACTTTTAGGTTATTTATTTATTTATTTTATACAATACAATTTACATAAGCTATAGAATTTACATTTATTTGTAATTTACTAGTACATAGTTGTATCTGTATTATAGAGTATTTTGAATGTATTTAGAAGTATATTATCACAAATTATATTATTATTATTTCAGACCTAGATGTATTGTCTACAGTATAATGAGTTTGAAATTAAATTAGTTTATAGAGATAATCCTAGTTTGACAAAATAATGATTAGGAAAGACTAGAATACATTATTTTAAACTATTTTTGAGTATTTAAATCTCTATTATGATAGCTTTATTATCGTAGTATCTATCTAGGTCTAGGTATATAATATCTTTTTCTATTATTTTGAATACCGAGTATTATTGTATTGAGTTTCACGTAATAAAAATACATTGACTTCTTGAGTTGAATTACTGGACTTGATTATATTTTAATTACCTACTTTAAAAGTACTTTTAAAGATTGGAAATTGGAATGTATCTTAAATCTTTATGATTTTTTGTACAAATTTTGACCAACAACATGAAATGTTTGAATAAATCTAAATTATCTAAATTACCTTACTAAACTGATACTATTCACATTACAATATTTGCGATGATTAGGTATCTAATTTATTTTAAAGATATAGTTTGACTACAGATTTCATTTAGGAGATCTTGCTTTACTTTATCGGAAATCTTCTGGGTTGAACATACCACGAGCCCTAAAATAAAAATTCAAATTTTCATAAATTTTGCAAAATATTTCAATATACAGATAGTCATAAATAGGGTCTACATTTTTCAGAATATGCATAAACATGGTCGGTCGGTAGTAAGGTACATAATTTAGTATCGATCGATCTTTTTTTAAATAAGGCATCTTTAAAGTAGATAGGTATATCAAAATTCTGTAGGTATTTGAAAATTATAATCTTTAAAAATTTACCATCTTGGTACCTTTCAACGCATTTTACTTCAAAATTTGCAAAATATTTTTTTACAATAGATTTAAAGATTACACATTATCTGAATTTCAATTATAATAGACTTTTTAAAAATATTTTATAGGTTTTATTGCAATTTGTGATCTTTGAAAAATTTAGATATACCTACCTAGTCCTAGTATGTGCAAAAAGGTGTAAATATTCGTATACTGTTACATAATACAGATTATATAAGGTAATAATACTCGTACACTCGTGCCTACTGTTATGTTTACTTGAAAAGCGTATTTTATGAATTATTCGCTTTTTATTCAGCTCTGAAATCACGACTTTAGCTTCAATTTTACAGAATATTTACTTCAAAATGAAGCCAAAATCTTGATTTTCATGGCTGAACTGCCTAAGTGAACAAGGGAAATTTAATGAAACTCGTAAATATTTCCAAGACTAAATGCTAGGTTTGAGATACTCGTAGATACATAAATTGTAGATTTTTTAAAATTTACATTCTTATTAAAAGTTAAAAAGCATAGACTTTTGAATTTGAATACCTAGGCTAACTAATCAAAATCAATATAAACAATATATTAGGTATGTAAATATCTGATATAATATAGGTAATATAGTAGGTAGAGGTAGAGATAGAGAGAAGATACTTGTTTGTTTGTAAAAAAGATAAAAATATAATTTTTAAATTACCTTCGAAGTATCGAATCTTTCGTAGCATCATATGGAAAATCCTTAGACGGGATTTCTAATATAGCTGGGATTGGACTTGTATGAGTATCAATCACATGTCGAATCATCTCGGCTGTCTATTTAGCATTAGAATAGGTCAAAATTAGTCAGAATTTCCATAAAAAATACTATAATCTTTGCATATTTTGTATATTTTACATGTTGGTTGATTAGAATAATGTCAATATCATCTCTTTTCACAAACTTTTTGAAAGTATCTTCGATCTCACTCACACTCGTACCTACGAGTATTATAGTACAAAGATATTCAAAAAAAATTAAAAATACAGATAGGTACTTAATTAGAATAGGTACTTACCCTTATCAACAACCAAAAAGTTTGGATTTCTATGAATATTTATTTCACCTATGCCTCCCAACAAAAAGCCAACACATTGATCCTAGAAAAAACAGATTACAATTTTAATTTAGGCATCTAATCTTAAGAATAAGAACTACCTATGAGATAATTTCAAGGTATTTGCATAGATAAGGATTTACTTAAAAAGAATTTTAAGTAGGTAAATTAGATTTTACATTCAATTTCGATTCTGTAGATAGACTGTAGTCTATTTGGATTTTGGATGGATGCAAAATATTTAGTAAAAAAAAGTCAATTTTAAAGCTAAGTTACAAGCTTTGCAAACAAATGACCCTTAAATTCTTACAAGTTTATAATTTTTGAATTTTTCCAAAAATATCCAAAATAGAATAATTTACATATATACGAGTACAATCAATATGGACTTTATTTGGCTATCTTTCAAAATCTTACAAAATTAAGATCTTTCAACTTTTCAAGATAATGTAAGTAGCACAAAATACATTATAGAGATACCCTTAAAAATATTTATGTTAAAATTGCATGTACAGATTATATAGATAGGCAAATGGAATAGGAAAAATTAACTTTTAAGATTTTTTAATGACAATTTGCATGCTAAACTCATACCTTGGCTTTAAAATGTCGAACTTTTTGGTTATTTTTACTTATGATTTTATAAAGTAAAGTATCCAAATTCCAAATAGACTACAAAGTTAATATTTTCATTTTATTGATAATTTAATCAAGTACTAAAGTACATACCTCATCTCCAATAATTGCAATTAACTTGCCCTTGATTGCAGAGTGTGTCATTTTGTATGATACAATTGTTTATTTAAATATCCTTGAAAGTTGAAACGTGGGTCTTGAAACTTAACAATTATTTCCTGTAGGCTGTAGCACTTTTTTTAACTTATCTTTAGAAATATTTAAATGCAAATAGATTATCAGTAGTATTGTAGTATCTAGTTAAAAATTATTATATAGGTAATAGTAGTACGAGTAGTATTAAGTATCCAATGCAAATTCAAGTCTTTAAAATATATTTATTGCATTCAATATGGATAGTAGTATTATTATAGTTGTAGTAAAGATTCAAGGTCTTTTTTTGCAAAAATATATTCTAAAGTTTGTTAAATATAGGTACTTATATAGGTATAGTAGTATTTTGTATTGAAATAAAACACATTCAAATTGTACAATTACAATACAAGGCCAGCCTGTTTTTTTCTAGTATGAAAAAATCGTATTTTTTTGCATAGAGATCAATGTATCTATATAACCTAAATAGGTACAATACTTGGATTGGATCTTTTTCCCAAGCACAAGCACAAGCACATGATCAGTTGGATATTTTGAAAAGATTCAAGTATAGGCCTTTACATTGGATTTTGAGTTTTTCCCATAAGAAGCCTATGTTGAAAGTTGAAGCCCCTGACCCTTTTGAAATTTCTACTACTACTATGACTATGAACTACCTGTATCATGTAGTAAGTACATAGCAGAAATAGAGTTTTCAGATAGATATATGCAGTACATGTAATAAAGCCCTTAAGGAATCCATGTTGAAAATATACCGAGTTCAGTATCAGACAAAGAGTCGATTTTGGTATATGAAATCTAACTATTTTGAAATTGGAATTGAAAAGTTGTTTTTGACTCGACTCGGCTCATTCCCAGTATTTTACAAAAGGTCTAAATTTTTATTCTAGCTCTGCTTGCATATTTCACAACTTAAAAAAAATATTTAGTATAAAAATTCTCAATTCTCAATAGAAATCAAAATTTTTTAAAAACAGTAATACAAAATACTTACATAAAAATACTTTTCTACTAACTATGTACTACCTAAATCTACACATCTAATCTGGAGTATTTAAAGGAACTACCTATATTATCTAAAAATAATATTTTCAAACATCGAAAAGTTTTCATTAAATCAAAATATGAATTGATAACTTTATAAGTCTTTCACAAAAATTTGAAAAGGAGCTGTAAAGCTCCGGGAACTGATTATCTATCCAGAATCCAGGTAAGTTTTCATTTTTTTTTCAATTTTATAAAAAAAAATCAAAATATTGTGAAAAATTAAAAAATCTCAGATTGATTCTGATTGTTTTGTAAAATGTAGATAAGGTTTAAAATGAAAACTTACTTAAAAATGTAAGTTTAAATGGGAACCTTACGTATCATTTATTATTCAAAAATCAGTACATGTCGGATAAATACCGTAATAAAGCTATAATTTGGCATATTTATCGACAAATATCTGAAAATAAATCAAAATGTTTTAAAGAATTATCATTATTTATTGTAAAATTAAATTAGCATTAGATACAGAGTATTTTGTCCTGTTTGTTTCAAAAAATATTTTTATTAATTTTAGAAATTTCATATATTTCACAAATTGTAAAATATTTTTATAATAATACCCATAGTGTGTATTTGAGAAAAACTTTCGTGTTAACATAAGATACTTTACTTTTTTTCAATTTCAGCTGAACAAATATACCCATGCAATGTTAAAAGGCCCCCCTAATTTAACATTGGCAAAGTTTTAAACTTTGTCAAGAAAAAAAGAAACTTTGAGAAAGGGGAACTTCTAAAAATAGGACGACTACCCGAAGCAGCACTTGCATCTGAAGAAAACAACGCCCTTTCAACCTCAAAAAGACGAGGCTGATTGGAAGCGCATGGATTGGAAATTGGAAAAGCTTATCCCCTAGCTAACCACTATTTAAGCTGAGCTGAATACAAGACTATACAAGCCGTCAATTTCATGTATGTTCCTAACAGACAAATCTTCGTATATACTTTACACATGAAGAATAGTATAACCTAATTTAACCAACCTAACTACCCTTCTTTGTCCTTCACATAGACTCTCGCTATATTCTATCCACCAATATTGCCATTTCGACTCCAACTTCCAAAGCGACAGGACGTCAACGAAATTTGATCCCAATATTGGCCACCATTCCATTTCGGTGCATTCTGCCCAAGTTTCGCTGGTTCTGAGTAAGTAATCATAATCATCTATAACAATTTCATCCTATTGTTTGTTAAGTCATTTTTCATTTCTTGATAGGATTTAATTAATTATTTAATTTCGTATTTCCCGACTTTATTTTAATAAATTAAAAATTAAAAGAGCAGGCAGTAGTTCCCAAATTAGCCGCTGGGAAATTTTCGCCTAGCGGCTAACTAGGTTTTAATAGTATAGTGGCAGCACCTAATTATAAATATAAAATATTACCAAAATAAATAATCCAATAATTTCACAGTGAGGGTGGCGCCATCATGTATTAAAGTATAATATAGCGGATTTTTGTCGATTTTATACTTCAATACAGGCTGGCGCCACCATCCAGGTAGATTTTTGGATAAACAGTATCAACATGGAATACTGGAGGGGTATGGGGTGCCCCTCATCCTCAATCGCCCCCACCCCTTAAATTGTGGGGGGGGGGGGGTCGACTCGTGCGTGCTTGATATAGGTATTAGCCTTAAATGAGAAATAAACTTATATTTTCAGTAGGAATATATTATCAATCTTTTATAAGCTTATATTATAGCCTGCTTTCTATAAGATTTGCTCTGCTTAATGTTCCGAGCTTTTCAAAAGCTGGCTTTTTATATATTAAAGCTTCATACTTGGCTGTACTTGTATCACATCTGTATTAGAGAAATTTTAATCATTTGTCTTGTTAATAAAACAAGACTTCCGGTTACCACCCGTTAGACCCCACTCCCCCTAGTCAAAAAATTCAAAGTAGCCGACCCCTAAATTCATTTTTCAAAAAACGTTTTAAAGTTCATCGCTAAAGTCCAAATTGAGTTTTGAGGAAATTTTAGTTTTCTTCAGTAAAAAAAACTTAGAAAATTTTTCAAAATACTGTAGCAGTTCAGCATAGGCTATGGTACTACATATAGGTATGCCTAGGTATGTACATGTAGTATGAATTACTAGACTAGGAATGAATGTATTTATTCAGGATAGGATCAGTATACAAATACAAACTAACCTTATCTTGCTTGTAGTACCTGTGTATACCAATAGTAGTATTGATAAAAATGAAATAAAAATGAAAGATTTCTTATCCAATGCAGTAGTACTATGTATAAAAATGCTTGTCTATTTACCTATGAACAATGCTCCAATATGCTAGATACTATAAGTAATGCAGTATGATGCTTTTTTAATTTGCTTTATAGATGAAAACGATGAAATTTTAAGAATTTATTATTTGATAATTAAAAAAAATTACTTTAGATTTTAGGTTTCAAATTACGAATAAAACAAATACTAGGAACTACGAGTAGGGTACTTCAAGTAATTCCTCTATACAAGTTAGTAAAGTCTCATCTCAAGCCTATCATGTATTTATCACTCATGGTCAGTATTTCTATTTCAGTAAGAAATAAAAGGTAAAAATTAGAGTTTAAAGTTTAAAAATGATAGAAAAAACACAAAAATTCGAATGTGATAGATAGAATAGATAGATACGGAGTAGAACTGATAGATAGAATAGAACTAGAATTAGGGTACATTTACAATTTCAGTACTTTTAGTAAAATTCGAATATAATGTATGTATTATCATTGTAGGTTGTAGATACTTATGTACATACAAACAATAAAAAAAAAAGAATAAGCTATAAGCTATAAGAATTCCACACTTGTAAAAGCATTCGCATTTTTACTTTTATTAGACTGCGATATTTTAGCTTGTATAATGTCTATGAGTATCATTTATCATATTTAGCAAAAATTGATCGCATTATTATGAATGATCAATGGCAAAAATTCAGTTTTTTCTCGATATTGTATGTAGGTATAGTAGGTAGGTAAATTGCAATTGAAAAATGTCTCAAAAACCTTTAAAAAGTTAGTGTTTACTATGTATGTAGGTACCCTACATAAAAGTAATACCCGAAAAAAAGTAATTAGTACCTACCTAATCCTAATTGCAAATTGTAATTAATCCTAAGTAGGTACTTAGGCATACATAGGTACATACCAGACAGACTAGTACTACGAACTACGGTTTGCACATTCAAGTAGGCTCTACATTTCATTTGATCCAACTTTTTGAACATAATACTGAACATTTTTTCCCAAAAAAAAGCCAAGAGCGTTTGGGGATTAGTTAGATAGAGTGTATAGTATAGGAGTAGGGTACTTACGCACGTTAAGATATGAAATTACAGTAGTACCTTAGAATAGAAGTGTCAATTTCTAAAATGTTTATGAATCCTATAGATCGATGATACATGCCTATTTAATTAAAAATTATAAATGTATCTTGACTAAAATGTTTCTAATTATATGAACATTAGAATTGGAAAATGTAGGGTACTTGATTTTAAAATTTTGGACCACCAAAGTAAAATAAAAATTTCAGTTTGGAATTTTATGACCGTGTTCATTCCTTTCAGAAACTGGACAATTAATAAAAAAACTGTAGGATACATACCTAGTATACTGATCCTGATCTAATAAGTAGAATATGGAGTATTAATACGTACAGTACAGGTAGTAAAACATAATATATGTATTACATAGTACCATTTCGACCTACTATCTGTATGTAAATGTAATTTTTAAGGCCCCCAAAAAAGTGTTTTTTAAAATTTGAAATTGATACCTTTTCACTTTTGAAAAAGTGCTTTTTAGTGCTTTTTTATTTTCAAAAAGTGCTGTTTTATGCTCAAATTTTCACTATAAAATTCACTAATATTTGAGTATTTTTTGACAAATAAGGAGCTTTGTGACATAAAATTTTGCTTTTTATGAAAAATTAGTTAACTTTCATGACATAAAATTAGCAAAAACTGCAAGATTCGCACTTTATTTAGCTTTAAAGATTTTAAAATTCTAGTATATTCATTGAAACTTTTTCAAAAATTCTCAATATAAATAAATATATAATGATTTTTACTAAAAGATCAAAAAAAAGTGACATATAATGCCCTTTTTTTTTACCGAAAAGTGCGAAAAGTGCTTTTTAGTGCTTTTCTCAAAAAAAGTGCTTTTTATGCTCTCGATCTTTGTATATTATGAACTTCTTTTAATATGAATCGCATAGACCCGAATTATCTATTGATAAATATGAGGCGTTTAGAAAAGTGCGATTTAGTGCGATTTGATGCTTTTGGGGGCCTTAGAATAATTTGCAATTGTACGATTATTATACTACTACATAAAATATCAGTACAGTACATATCATAGACGTATGAGCTGATGACTGGATATTTTCCTTGAATACTTTTTATATACCATATTAAATATTAGGTATACATTTTCCAAATGGAATATTTTGTCATTCATTGTTAATCAACTTTTTTTTAACTAATTTTTTTTTCTTTTTTGCAGAATGGGTTTGACTCCAGATGAAATCAATCGGATAATGACTAGAGCCTTTGTACCCCATAATGAAGCAAACTCAAACTCGGATAATGATGATTCCAACTCCAACTCATCACAATTTTATAATGATGAGGATAATGAAGGAGCTTTGCAATTACAAATTGCACAAATAATTTTTGAAATGGTAATTATAAATTATAAACTTTAAAAAAGTGTGATCCACTTGTAGAAAAAGGGTCCAATTGCTCATATTTTAGAGCTTTATATACTAGACTATAGGTAATAGGCAATAGGTTTCAAATAGTGTCAAATTGAGAATTTTACAAATTCTCAAATTGTACAAGTACAGATATAACCTACTATTTCAAATCATTAAACTAGGTAATGAACTTAATTGTCTAACTAACTCAAATCTTTATAATACAAATTCTATTTTAGAAATGAATCTCAGATTCAGAATCTGAAATCTAATGATTACTACAAATTATGTTTAATATTGAATATTTTTCAGGACGATCCCCAAGGCCCGAATATGACTGAAGAATCCAGAAATCTCGACGAGATTGCAAAGAAGATCGAGGAAAATATGAATGAACTTTTTTATTCTCCAGCACCTTCACCAGCACCTTCTCCTCCTTCACCAAATATTCAAGATGTTGAAGATGTTGATGATGAAATTACTTTACATTATCAACAAGAAGCTGAAGATCAACAAATTGAGGAATCGCAAGAGGTAAAATTTAAAACAAATTTGTAATTACTAATTACATAGGTACAGATTATATTGATTTTATATCTCAAATCCTTATATATGTCCATACGATTAGGTAAATTATACGAGTATGAAGTACATCAATGATATTTATTTAGTTCAGTTCAGTTCTGGTTCTGAATCCAAGTTTTCATATTAATACTCAATTTTACAAGTGCATACAACTGATAGAATTGAGATCAGAAAATTATTTTTTACAAGAATTTTGTTTTGAAAGAATTTATCATTAGAGTTCTATACCTTTACAAGAGTTAGGATACTTAAATTGTGTCCTAGTATCTAGTATCTAGATATTTGAACATTTTTTAAGTGTACAATTTGATGTTTTTTTCCAGATTTTACCTCCAGTTAATGATGATGACGATATAGAAGTACTCTACGAGCAAATTAGGACTCATCCCAATTTGGAAAATCTTCCAGGAGTAGAACGAATAAAGGAAGAAGAGAAATCAGAACTTAAGATTGTAAATGTTCGAGGGCTTGGCCGACCTTTCATGGTCTATAAAATTGACCCCAATGAGGTACCTTTACATTTTACAATTTTTAACATAAAATACATTTATACATACATACTACATACTGTATACTACTACTACTGATACGAGTACAACAGTATAATATAATTAAAAATCTCGATCTTTTTGCCATTTTCAGAAAGACTTTGATGAAGAAAATAATACAAATTCAAATGAATTTGCCCCACCAATTCCAGATCCTGTTGACATTCCAGCAGTCAATCAGGTATTAAAAAATTACTTATAGGTACTTATCTTTAGTACCCTACTTATGAGTTTGAAAATACTAATTTAATTTTACATTTTTAGACCCTTGAAGAAACAACAATGATTTTCCAACCTAATCAGAATCAGGTTGAACAGAAAGAAAAGACCAATCAGAAAAAAACCAAATCTCAGGTATGCCCTATACTTTTATTATCTGTAATGAAATCTAGCAATTAATATTTTATTAAATTTTTAGAAACCTGCAACTGCTATTTCGACTGAATTTCGACGGATTTCAACTGAAATTTTGATGGAAAATGTGACAACGAATCAAGCAACTGCCAATACAATTGATCCTAAATTTCCAAATTATTCAGATAAAGACAACAAGAAAAAGAAAAAGAATCGAATTTTCAAGACCAAAAATCCAATAAATGAACCAGATCCTAAGGCCATGCAAGATAATCAGGAAAATAATGTAAGTATTTTTTCTAAAAATATATTTATATTGAGATATTTCAATAACCTAACTTACTGTGGAATAGAAAGATCGAAAATGCCAATTTAAAGATAATAATTCTAAAGATAATGATAATTTTTTCTAACTAGGAGGCTTCAAACACCCCTGTTGTTCAAGAAAGCTCAAAAGCCAAACCTGATGATTATTCAGTTCATATAGAAAATGCAAAGAAGTAAGTTATTTAAGCACTAGTACATTTTTTTATGCATTATACTATGTATTATCTATCAGTATTCAGTATAGCTGCTAATTAAAGTTACTTGATAGATTAAATTTTAAAACTGATTTTTTTTAATTTCCAGGTTCAACGAGCTCTTCATAGAATTTCTAACCTTTTTAAAAGGCACCAGAATCAACACAGTCTCCAAACTTCGAGAACTAAATGAATTTTATTTAACAAAACCTGTTTATTTCAAAGATGGTAAATTTCCATAATCTAAATCTAAATACTATGAATTTTATCCCTTAAATACATATCAATTAAATAATGTATTTTTTTTTAAATTAATAGTTATCAAACCAACTCCCTATAAATTTATAGAAGTTATGCTCAACGAACATGAAGTTACATCTATTCAACAAATCAAGATCAATATCAACGAGGACTACACAAATATCCGTAATTTTAACCCACCCACATATGGAACATTTTGTGGTACAATTAGAGAATGTATTAATGAAAAAAGAAAAGAAATTGAAAAAGAAAAACCAGCAAATGAATGGACAACAGAACAGACGCTCAACAAGATATGTAAGAAAATTTTATTTTGATAAACTTTAATAAGTTGATTATTGATATCTTAATACTCAAATTTTAATACATTTTAGGTACTGTAATATATAAATATTATTTAAAAGAAGTAAATATTCTAAGAGAGTCACAAGAGACTCGAATTCTTCAAATCTACAAGAAATGCCTGGCTAAATATCCTGCTGGAAACTATCCTTTTCTTAATGATCTACTAGCAAAAGAACAACCTTCAATTATCGTAAGTTATTTTTAAAAAATTTCTAAAAAAAATCCTCTCAACTTATCGTTCAATAAAAGCTAAAATATTTCATATTTTAAAATAGACTGATGCTGATCCTTATCAATTTGTTGAAGATCAAATTGAAGAAGAAATTTCACCTGAACCTGAGCCTGTAGGAAAACCAGAACCAGAAATTAAAAGCGAAAAAATCCTACTAAGAAGAATTTCTACTGATACTAAAATCCCAGATGATCCAAACGATCCAGACTATACACCTAATAAATCAGGTAGAAAGAGAAAAAGTACTTCCACTTCCTCAGATGGTAATGGTAAGACGTCACCAAATAAAAGAAAAAAGAATGAAAACTATCAAAGTATATTAGTTATTACTATTGATTAATAAATTATGAAATATTTTTATTCCCTTCCCTTATTAAATAGATAGCCATCCTCAAAAAAAGGGTTTTCAAAAGTCAAAAATATGAAGACTTGTGTTGTTAAAGTAGCTACATAGAAATTAGGTATAGAAATTTTTAGACTCATCCTTAGTTTGTAGTTTGTAGTTTAGCCTTTAAAGAAATTTATTATTTTATGTTGTTAATTATTAGTTGTTAATTATTAGCCAATTTTTTGGAATAAATGCATTTAACTATTTATACACTATCGCAAATCTCGAAAAAATATGTGTCAGTTAGTTAATCTAGATTTCGATAGAATTACATATATAAAAAATCTACCTACCTACTATATAGTTACTACCTACCTAACTTATAAATAGCCATACAAGTTAAGATAATTTTATATCATTAATTATATAATTAAAATGAAATATTAGTTCTTAAATTGACTATTTTATACTATTTTTCAAAATACTACAATAGTCTATTATTACCATACATTTTATGTCAAAGAGTCATATATTCTCTAATTGTTTGTTTTATAAAAAAAATCGTATTTATTAAAACAGAATCTTTAAGTAATTCTCTACTAATTTGCAATTCTATATTCTGTATATTTTATTTAGAATACCTATATCTTTATTATTATTTATGATGTATATTCAAAGACTTTATTTACAAATAAACTAAAAAGAAACGAAAAGATAAAAATTAACTTAAGAAATGTAAATATTTCAAAAACTACCTACCTATACCTAGGTATCTATTTTAATTCTAGATTTCAACTAATGAAATGATTAGATTATACATAGGCTCTCATAGTAGTACCTAGCTTAAAAATATCTAGATTTAAGGTAAATTAGCCTCTATAGGCTATCAACATGCTAATACCTATTTAAAAAAAATTACAAGTTCTAACTATAAAAAATAAAACAAAAAATAATAATGTACAATTAGAAATTAGTTTCCTATCTTAAATTTTGCATTATTTTTAAGGCTGTTTTTGCAAAATATTGAATAGGTATAATAATTATACATTTATCTGTATATTTTAATGAGAATGAGAATTGATATCATAAAATATAATTTTACAGTATCTTTTTTTTTACAAAAGTACCTAGGCATAATAGGTATTATTATATCTGATTTTATACTAATTCTAAAGTAAATTAAAATATTTTGCGACTATAATTAGTATCTAGTATCTATTTACATTTATAATACAGAAAATTTGAATTGATCATTGAGCAGTAATTGTAAATCGACTAAATAATAATATTCGGAAATAGATACCTATTGTCGTATTAGAATGTAATATAGTATAGTAGTATAGTTATAAAGAATGTTATTGAGTGATTAGTGATTATAGTTTGGAATTTGTAATAAATTAAAGTTAATTTAGTTTGAAAAATAAATAAAAAACTAAAATATAAAAAAAATGATTTACCTAGCCTGATTTTTAATGATTTACGTTCACTGAACTCTTATTGTGTTTTTTTAATTCGTTTGTCTTAACTGCTGCTGTTGGATTGTTGATTTAGGCCTTATAGAATACGATAAAGCAGATGGTTCACTATATTGTTCCATTGGATAAGGTGTTCCTTTATAAAATCAAAGAAAACAAAAATTAAATTAAATTCAACTTACACTTACACAATCCCTATCCAAAGAGTTTTTTCAGAAATAGTTCTAATATTATTCACTTAGGATTAGTGTAGATAAAAAAGAAAAAAAAAGAATGATTCGTAACAAAGAATCCGCATTATCAGCCTAATTGGAGTTAATTTTTTAAAAAATGACGAGTTGATTAAATATAATAAGTACATATAGGTAAAGGTAACCTCAAGTTCAAGTAGTCTATTCATTAGAAAAATTAAATTAGGAGAACCCTATTTTGAGCAAAATTTTACAAGTAATAAATGCAGATTCAGTGAAATTCATGAAAAACTTAAATAAATATTCGAATTGAATTAGAATTAAATGACAAACTAGAACTTTATATGTCAAACTGTAATACAGAGCTTTCTCATGCTTAAAGCTAAGAGATTTTTTCTCAACAATTGATATTTAGATTTAGATAGGTGAAAGTAAAATAATTAGGTAGATTTTTTAAAATCTTACCAAGTTCTCCATCAGCAAATGTAATTATACTTGTATAACCATCATTAGCAGTGACCAAAAGTACACGACCATCAGGTGACCAATGTAGGTCAGAATGCCTTGCTAGATGAATATTTTTCACCCTGGCTATAGGTAGATTTGATATGGTGTCACAAATTAAAACTATAATAGAAATAAACAAGATTAAAACACATTTTTAAACACTAGGTATATACGTATTAAATTTTGTATAAATTAGAAATATGCAGTAAAATACCTGAATCATTCGTTAAAATAGCGAACACAAGTCTATAAGGCATATTTAGTAACACATTATTGTCCGATTCATCTTGAATATTTAGATTTCCTACACAGCTAACCATCCTTTCTCCTCTTTTCAAAGAATTTTTTAAAATGTCAGCAGCTAAAAAAAGAGTTAACGGGGAATTATAATTTATGACAATTTATAATCTAAAATAGAATAGGTAAAGATATTTTTTTAATGTGTGAAACTTACTTTTATCGTCTATTTTTCTTTTAAAATAAATAGGGCAAAAACTAACTGCAATTGAATAAGATAAACCAGTTGGGATCACAGCACAAGGGACAGTAAAAGTATTACGACAAAACACTATAACACAATGATCTGATTTCTTTGAGTAATCCGTAGAACTTGGAGTTTTCTCATATTGTGGTGGTAGTATACCACCAGGAACGCACAGAAATTCACCCTTAGGAGAAAAACATAACCTCCTACAAAATGTTTTTAGGGTATCATCATGAAATAGTCGGTTTACTGGAAAAGATGGTTTTTTAATATTTTCTACACCTTCGCCGCCATTTTCAATCACACTATTTTTATTGTCAATCACCACGTGGTTTTCTTGATGATGCTGCTGCTGCTGGTTGTTTTGTTGATGCTGTTCAAGAATTGAAATATGATTTTGTGGTGTATGAGGTTCATTTTCCTTCTTCTCAGAGACTTCTAGATTCGAGTCCTTAGTTAACCATGAAGGTGGATATTTTGACGTCTTTTTAACAAGCGATCCTTCTTGCATATCAAAAATTCGAAGATTCCTATTTTAGAAAATAACAATTAAAAATAAGATAAGTAAAAGTAAGTCGTAAGTAATGTAATCTTACCTATCAGTACATATTGTAGCAACATATTTATTTGCTGGGTCAACTGATATCCCTTGAACAAGTCCTCTATGGTCATCCCAAAACTTTAATACATTCGCCTTGATCTAAAATTTATAAAATTGACATTTAAAAACTTTCCTATCTTTATAATATTCAGAATCTGGTCCAAAAATTGTAAAGTACCTTTTTATCATCTTCGTTCTTAATTTTTTTATCATCGTCAAGTCTGATGTCCCATAGAACTGCAGTATTGTCCACAGAACAGGATCCAAGAAACTGGCCATCAACAGACCATGAAATATCCTGAAATTATAAACAAAGGATTAACAAACGTAACAGAAAAAATGACAACCTGTTGCGCAAATATAAGTCTAAAAGCAATAAAAATATATAACATTATCTTACAATAATATCCTCGATATGTCTTCTTAAATTTTTCTTTAAAACCCAATTCTCACGCTTATCTCTGCTAATTAAACTACTTTCCTCTTCTTCACCAAATAGGGCTGGTGGTGGTCCTGCTTCTAATTGCCATATTAAAATGTAGGATTCTAAAAAAAGCAAAGAAAATGAATGAATATCTTCGAATAATGAATAGAGTATGAATTGAGTTTACCATCATCAGCCGAGGCCATATATTTCCCATCAGGACTGAATCGAACAACTACAAAACGATTAAAAGTCAATTAAATCATGAAAATAAAACAACTAAAGTAAAACTTCTCTTTCTCTACCTATATAGTACCTAAGTAAGTACTCCTTGAAAAAAAATATAAGACCATTTGAGCTTTATTGAGAATTGAGATTCGATAGGAGTCTTTTACGTAATGTTAACCATCTCGAATTTTTTTACACCAGAAAGAGGTCAACTCACTCTTTTACGCTAGTTACGAATATCATAGCCATTTAAAGCACAAATAAACAGGTCAAAGGTTATAGGTCATTGAAGTGATTTAGACTAAAAACTATCCTAAAGCCCCAATCGAGTACCTTGGTACTTTATAGAGAAGTTTTACTTTAAACAAAGGTAATAACCAAAATGAAAATTACCGTTAATGGGCTTTGTATGCCTTGTCAAATCCGCAACACAGGTCAGAGAGGGTTGAAAAGTGTCAGGTTCTTTCAGGTGCCATACCTAGAGGAATCAGAATCAGATTAGACAGGTCAATAGAAATCGTCAACTTTAATTGCAATTACATTATAGGACAGGTAATGGTCAATGGCTATTGACGATGACGATTATGCTAACCATCATATCCTAATCCTAATCCTAGTCATTATAGAGGTTATTTACCAAAAGATGAGAATCAAATCCTCCGGTCGCAATCCGATAAAAGCCATCTTCGCCTACCTGTCTCCTAGACGGGTCGACAGCAACGGACAAAATCGGTTCTTTATTATGCCATACGATCTGTGGTGTTATGACCCGCATTCTAATGGCCCCAATTAAATATTAAAAGGTTAATTAACTTTGACACAAAAGTCAAAAACAGAAACAAAAATGAAATATTTTTATTTTGATCCCAATCCCGCTTGATCTTGAGTTTTGCAATAAAAAATTGTCTCAATTTGCTTATTTAGTTGCACGGCTAAAGTTAGGTATAATAAATAGAGGTTTTGAATTTCTATATAGGTACAAAAAAAAAGTAAGTAAAAAGTGACAATTTATTTTCATTTTCATGATTTTTCATGATTTTTCATTTTTCTTGTTTAAAATTAAAAATTGTAATTAGCTAATTGTTTGTGTCCAGCAGGATGACAAGGCCTGAGGGGTGGCCAGTTAGGTTCAAGCAATTTCTGGTCGATTATAGGGTCACTCTTGTTACTATTACTGGGATGGCTGGATTACATTATGTTTGGTAAGTTTTGTGGTCTTTGTCTTTTTAACCTACTTTATCTTTATCTACATGTACGGAGTACGGATATTAATGTAACTCATTTATTAGCTTTGAGAAACCTGATTTTATTATCTACTAAAGTGCATTTACTATTTACATGAACGCCGGACGAATTAGCCAAAAAATTAGGGTTTTTCAGAGCTGAATAGCTGATGCAGTGCAAGTTTAACTAACTTGAATGAAATTCTAATAATGGTACTTAAAGTTAATAATTAAATTTTTGAACTTGTGTTTGTGTAGGTTACAAATGCAGAAGAATAATAAATTTGTGAGACCTGAGGAAAGGATTGGGAAAGAAGACTGGCCATTTATTAGAGTAATATAATTAAATCATAAATATAATACCAATACAAATTTACAAAGATAATTAATGTTAAATGTTGGGTTATGGGTTCGATTTCGACACATAACATACCTACCTAATATCAGTATTATGTACATACTAGTATTTCGATTTCGATTAGAATTAGAATTAACTGGATCATTTTAAATAGGAAGGGGTAAGGATTAATTTAAGCTATTTTATCTTTACAACAAAGTTTCAAAGTTGTAGTTATCCAGGCGAGACTTATGGTTACTTTTGTTTTGAACTAAAATGTTCCGCCTATGAATGTAGGCGGAATGTCCTATGAATATACGAATATGAATATTAATTATAATTAATTTCAATAATTTTATTCTTTTTTTAGCTGTTGAAAAAATTAAGAGCAAAATATATTGAAGATGCTCCCTTATCTGCTAGTACAAAAGCTGAAAAGTAATCTTAATCTATAATAATTTAGTGCCTAGTCAAAAATTATGTTTACTCGCATAAATACATTTTTACAAACCATGTGATCATGTTTAAATTAATTTATCTCTTTTTATTGAAAGTGAATGTACATAGCTTAGATTTTATTGTAAATACATAAATCATAAAATAGAATGTGAATAATTATAAGTAATAGAAATCTTTAAATAATTTTATATTAAAGTTTATTGCGATCATCTTGAGGTCGATCGAATTGGCTGTAAAAAGTATTGAATTTTGAACTTGAAGAAATATATTGAATATATTGTATTTAAAAATTAAATAAACTTTGAACAAAGGTAATTTACAAGAATTAAAAGTAAAGAATATATTGTATTGAAATTGAAATATGAATTTGTGAAGTGAATGATTTTATAAATCAAGTAGTTTCAATTAAGTATAAGCTCAATTAATTAGTTTTTCTTGAGATTTGCACAATACTCGTATAGTAGTAGAAGTTAAGATTGAGAATTGAGATTAGTTATTTTAAGATTAAGATAGTAAGAATGAGAAGTAATTAATTTTTTGGCATATTAAAATTGAATAAGAAATATTTTAAATGGTCAAATAACAGTTTGACTTCAATGATTAAAAATCAGATCTTATTATCCTTTTATTTTTTCCTACTTATCTGTCTTTCATAAAGTTGGAATTTTTGTTTTTGTTGATGATCAAATGATATTTTGACGAATGATGTATGCTCAGGATGAGCACCCTTTGATTCACAGTGGAAACATAAATCATAATCTAAAGTTAAAAAATAAAATTAGTTGATTTATCTAAAACAATAACAACTAGTTAGGCTTTAATCAACTCACTAGAAGTTGATTATTAATTGGGTGAGGAAAGCGTGTGTAAAATAAAAAATTTTGCGGTTCTGGGGACCATGCGGTTCCAGTGGGCCGCACGGGACCAGATATCTTTGAATTTCAGACCAAAAGGAACATTTTTATCAAATAAATTTTTTTTGCGTTTCCGATGGACTCTTAAAGGGTCCGCAGAACCGCAAGGGGCAGGGCCACTTGACCTTTCTATCGAGCATGCACAACTAGACCCTATAAGGGTCCTTCGTGCCAAATTTGGTTAAAATCGCTCGAGTAGTTTTCCATTTATGCCGCGAACAGGCATACAGACAGACGGACAAAGCAAAGTTGAATAGTAAGGGCTCGCCCAATTATTAAAGAAAGGTATAAATGACATATAAATATTGTTGTTGACTTACCCATACATGTCATACATTTGAATCTCATCCCTTCGATAGAACTTTTACAATTATCGCAAATAAGTCCAGGATGATAACTCGAACTTGAAGGTCCGTACAAAACTCTTTGTGGATCAAGATCAATACCAGTAGCACCCGAAGCTGTTGAACGAATTACATAGGTCGTTGATGGCGGTGTGTTGTACATTATTTTACTACGAAGAGTTGGCACTGTTATATTTGAAGAATTTGATCCAGCACCTTCACAAATCGCTAAACTATTTAACATATCCATCTGTTCAAAGAATAAATGGGATCCTTCGCTCTGATAAATTGTAATCTGGATTTTCCAAGTCATCTTTGAAGGTGTAGAATTTATGAATTTACTATACTGCTTTAATAACACCGAAGGTATAGATAATGTTATTTCGCTCGAGTTCAAAGCAAGTGGCTGTCCTTTCCATGTAATCATTGATGAATCCTTTAAAAAAATCATATTAAAAATATGATTAAATCCAGGGTACACCCAATTTTGTCTTTTTTTGAAAAACTCAGACTCAGACCAAATTTTTTAAAATAAAATATCGTGATTTCTCATGAATCATGAAGTAAAATAAATTGACTAAATACATAATATAATATAGGCTTGTAATTTTAAGTCATATTTTATATTCTGAAAATTCCAAAATTTTGTATTTTTTAACTTACATCATTCTGATTCATTAAATGAATTTGTGCCTTATAGTTTTTTGCAGATTTTTCACTTCCAGCTAAAAGTAATTTCCACACAATTTGGTCTGTAGGCTGTTTGAGTTCCGATAATAGAAAAAATATTTGGTCAAACTGTGATATGTAATGGGGTGTCCAGTAAATTTGATTAGTTTCTTTCCCCTCCAACTCTTGTTCAATGTCCAATTTGGTTTCTGGTGCAAGTCCTGATATATCCGAATGCTCACGACGAAAATGATCGATCAAATCAGTTCTCAATACTTGTTCCTTACAATTTATGCCCAATAATTCGCAAAAACCAACTGGCCTATTAAAATAAAAAATTGAATTAAGCTTACAATAGAATATTTTAGATAAATAAATATTTTAAATTATTTTTAAAAATAAACTTACTGAAAACGACAATCAAGAGTATGTTCTTTGATATCTTTTTGCTTCATTCTTGCATTACATCCCTTGTCTCGATGTTTACAGTCGAACTCCATGTTTCTTGTAATCTCTTCCAGAACTGTATTCCTTGTCTTTTTTTCAGGCATTGGTTCTCTACAAATCGGGCACAGACTGATAGCGTCGATACAGATATAGCATATTAAATGCCCGTTATGGCCTTAAATAAACATTGAATATAAGGAGCATTAATATTTTTAGAAAATTAGATATACTTTAATATAGGTTTTATAGGTAAGAGGTTGAGGTTGGAGTGGAAATTGTAAAATATACCTATCATAAAGAAGGTACTTGTAAAGAAAACAGTTTTATAAATTATTATTAAGACAGTTAAACTCAACAGAACAGCTTCTTTAAATATTTATACATACTATTATACTATCTAGGCTATAAGGCAAGAACCTCTTATTATATATTATATACACGTGTAGGTAATACTTTTTTTATAGCTAGGTATGGTATAGTATGAGTATGAGGTATGTCCAGAATCCAAAGTAAAAATCAATACGAAAAAAATATTAAAAAGTATTCAAAACTTACATTGGTATATAGGAGCTGATAGAATTTCGAAGCATACTGGACACCTACAAAATAAAAAGAATTTGATTGCTTTATCTTTAATAATTTATGTATGTATGTAGGTAGAATATAATGTATTTATAATTTAATTACGGATATATAACTTATCCGTAATTAAAATCTAAAATCTAAACCACAAAATACAATACCTTACCTTATAATAAAATAAAATAATTTTAAACATGACTCACTCGAATTGATTTCTCTCTTCTTGACTTTGGCTCATTTTTTCAGACTGTTATTCTGGCTTTGACTTGATTAAATTATTTATGACTACTTGACTATCTTCTATACCAATGTCTACTAGTAAGAGTTTAATAAAAATCCAGTCCAATTAGTAAATTGTAATCGATAATTAAATTATCCATCCAGTTGTCGTCACCTTCACTTCAATTTCAATTCCAAAATGTAATTAATCTAAAAAAAATAGAAACAAATGTTGATTGTTAGTAAAAGTAAAAGTAAGGTAAAAATAATCCAAATTCTAAAATGTTTTTATCGATTCTAATATATATAATTCATCTCTAAAAAACCTTATTTTGACCTCAATTTCAGGTTTACCTACATAAAAAGTCTGTAATTGAGGCAAAAAGGCTAGATCATTGTACCTATTTACATGAATTTAAGTAGACTAATCTTAAGTCTAATAAAAGGTCTAAAGCCTAAGCCTGTAGGTAAAAAATATGGTAAAATCATTTTAATTCAGCTCTGATAAATCAGATTTTGGCTCAATTAAATAAACCAATACATATAAAATACATAATAATTGAACATTTAAAAAATGAACATCAATCAAAAGTCAAAAATTAAGTTAACTTAAGTAACAAATTACGTATTTACAAAAATAATGACAAAAAAATCAAATCAAACAAACCTGGATTGGATTCTGATTCTGTAAGCATCAAGGTCCTAGGTCAATTGACTTTTTGGTCAGGTCCAGGTCAGACAATTAATAATGTTAATTGGTCGTATTAGTATTACACAAAAAATTGTTATAAATTGTATTGTTTGTTTAAACAACAAAATAATTTATTTTTATTATTTGCAAGATCAAAATCTCTGCATTTTCTCTGGCCCAATTTTAGACAATTGCTTGCTTTGTCGTAATTTGATATCAAAATTTTTGGGGAATTTGATCGATCGATTTTTGTTTAGCAAAAAATGTGGGTAGGGTAATTTGCTTTCTCTGAACTTTCTCTCAGAATCAGAATCAAGATTCAGAATCTGAATCTGAATCAGATTAGAATCAGAATCAGGTTCAGGATTAGCAAAATCAGTCGATTGCAAACACAACAATTAGCTAATTGACTTTAGTTTTTTTATTACCTACTGCCTACTACACTACAAGTATATTCAATAAGTAGTGTACTTGACACTTTTTTGACACTAATAATAAAAGTGAATCTGGAATCTGGACAAGTCCAAATTGTCATTGAAATCCTCGAGTCACTTGAAACAAAAACCAAAACACTATTTTTTGCTTGTAGTACCCAGGGTACCTACTGTACCCTACAAAATCCAAAATCTTTATTTTACAATAACAACTTATTATTTTTAGGATTTAGAAACTATTTAAGAAAAATGCTTTTTATTTTTATGCACTTTGGTACTTTTTTTGTGAATAAACTACCTATATAAGAGTGTCTTGAATAGAATACTCGTAACGTATAGAGTATAGAGTATAGAATAGAGATGTTTTATTTTTAAAGTTTTATTTACACAAGTTATATAGTCAAAGTTCGTCTCGGAATCGAGTTCAAGTTTCTGACTTTTTTGCAGACAAAAATTTGAAAACTGAACGTCAGTTGTCAGTTAAGTAGGTACATGCATGTGGTAGGCAGATGTGTAATGTGGGATCCGAAAAAACCGAAATTCAGCTAACTTTTTAACTAGGAAAACCGAGTAAAAAAGTAAAATACTTACTGGATATCTAATATTAACTGACTATGTTACTGGTACTGGTAATAAATGGTAATAGTAAAGTAAGAATGATATCATTGACCTATAAATATTAGAGACGTAATTGAGAACTGGGTGTGGGTTGAGCACTCGTAGAATGATTATGACTATGACGTTAATTTTTCTCACTTGCTTTCCTGGAATTTTGCATTAACTAATTTAACTACTACTACTCGTACATACATACATATTACTCATAATTATTTAATATTAACGAAATTAAATGCATTTTTGAAGAAATTGAATGAATAAATGCACATGAATGCAGGTTTATATTTATATGCTTCATAAAGGTCCTATAAGCTTAAAAATATAACAAAAGTCTGGTAATGCTTTTTATTACCTAATTTTAAGAATTTTTAAGCTAATTTCTAAAATTTCAAAGCTTTTTCAGCATCATGAATAAGCTAGTTATTTAGGTGTTTATTTTATTAAAAATGTTATAAAAAGTATTTTTTGGACTTTTGACATATTATGGTACCTACCTAAATCAAGCTAGTTATTTAGGTGTTTATTTTATTAAAAATGTTATAAAAAGTATTTTTTGGACTTTTGACATATTATGGTAC
>JAQIXA010001188.1:0-27650 GCA_034699045.1 Nanhermannia cf. coronata Gr-Ori-00579 | reverse complement strand
GATGAGATTGTGCCCACCAAGAGAAAATCCGTTCCCTGGTGCTGAACGTGCACTTCACAGGACTAATCAGTTCTTTTATAGTACTCAGACCCGCCTGTATTGTTCATCATCTTCAGGTGGTGGTAGTGGTGATGGCAAGGATGATGATGGTAGTGGTAATGATGGTAAAAAGAAAAAAGATGATATAAAGGAGGTTGAAGCGGAAGTGAATGAGGGTGAAGTTAAAGAGAAAGATGATGGTGATAGTGGTGAGGCTGCTGCAGCGGCAGTTGATGCTGCTTCTGGTGGTGGGTCACCTGGTGTTTTTCTACCTGGTAATTAGTAATTTTATATAATACGTAGCATAAAGCATACATAGCATAAGGTACAGCAATACTTATCCTTAGTAAATAATAAGATACTCGTACGCGTGAAACGTATAGGTAATGTCATTAAGGGGACTGTTTAATGTGCAAATTGCAAGTACTCCTTGCCCTTTGCACTTTGTAGAGATTTATCTTATAAATATAAACGAGTACCTTACCTAGAAGTTGCACTGTACCTGTGTATAAAAATAATAAGTATGTAGTGTTTTGGCTTTTTGGTATTTTACTTAGGTTTATTTTTTTATATTCCAGCAACAACACAAATCCCTGATGTGTGGCCAATTGTACCCATTATTGCTCTGAATAGAAACCCTGTATATCCTCGGTTTATTAAAATCATCGAAATGTCGGATCCAAGATTAATAGCACTTGTAAGAAAGAAGGTCAAATCGGGACAACCATATGTTGGAATCTTTTTAAAACGAGATGAAAAGTAATTTTTTTTTACTTTGCTTATTTATATTTAATCTTTGACTTTTTTATTTATACCTATTTTTTGCCTTTTATAGTGATGATAAAGAAGTTGTTCATTCTACACGTGAACTGCATAGTGTTGGTACTTTTTGTAATATTGTTGAGTTGCAAGATTTGGGTGATAAACTAAGAATGTAAGACCTATATTAATGTATTTTAATAGAAAAATTAGGTATACAAAGTTTTTTTATATTTTAGGATTGTAATGGCACATAGAAGAATTAGACTAGTTGGGCAAGTAATATTGAATGATGATCCTTCTACAACAAGACCCACACCAGTGGCTGCTTTAAATCATAAAAATAATAAAAAACGAATAAGAAAAAGATTTGGTAGTACTAGTAGTGGTTCAACCAATGGTAAAATTGTAAACTCAGCTATTGAAGATTTAGATTTAAACAATGATGAAACCATTACTACCACTACTGTAGATTCATCAACACAAACAACACCTCCACTTTCCCCAACTATTGATGAATCCACTTTTGTTCCACTACTATTAGTCGAGACCGAAAATATTAAGCAAGAAAAAATTGAAATGACAACAGAAGTTAAGGTAATTACTTTTCTTTTAACATTATTGTTCATGCTAAGCTAGTTAAAAATGATTTTAGCATAGATTATAACTAACTGATCTACTCACTATTTTACTACTAACTCGTTTTACTAACCTTAAACTCATACTAATCAAATCACTAACACTAACATTGAACATATCAATGATCATTGATGATAAGTTATCATAAAATTTATTATTAAATTTACAGGCATTAGTACAAGAAATAGTAAGAACCATCCGAGATATAATCCAGCTAAATCCATTATATCGAGAATCTGTCCAATCAGTTTTGCTTCATGGAGAAAGAGTAGTAGAAGATCCTGTCTATTTATGCGATTTAGGAGCAGCAATAACTGGATCGGACAATAAGGAATTTCAAGAAATATTAGAAGAACCAAATGTAAGCTTTAACTTTTTAGTAACATAGTTCTCGATACATTTTATATTATCTAAATATGACATAATTATTTTGTTCACTTTAGATTACGAATAGACTAATGGCTTGTCTTGGGATGCTAAAGAAAGAATTAGAATTAAATAGACTTCAGCATAAGATTGGTAAAGAAGTGGAAGAAAAAGTTAAACAGCAACATAGAAAATACATGTTGCATGAACAATTGAAAGCAATTAAACGAGAGCTTGGTATTGAGAAAGATGATAAAGATGCTATTGAAGAAAAATTTAGATCCAGATTAAAAGATAAAATTGTTCCACAGCATGTAACAGATGTTTTAGAAGAAGAAATTAATAAATTGAGAACCTTGGATAGCCATGCATCAGAATTTAAGTAATGTAAACATATTATTTAAATTTATATCATTTATCTAATTCTCTAATTCTCTAATTCTAACCTTATATAATGTAATACCTAATGTATTTTTTTTAAATACAGTGTTACAAGAAACTATATTGACTGGTTAACTATTCTACCGTGGGGTGTTCAAAGTAAAGAAACACTTGAATTAGAAAAAGCAACTTCTGTTTTAGATGAAGATCATTATGGAATGGAGGATGTTAAAAAGAGAATTTTAGGTTTTAAAAAATAATTTTATTTGTTTATTTATTCGTAATATTGATTTTCTTAATGCTTATTCTGAAGAATTTATCGCTGTAAGTGGATTAAGAGGAACGACACAAGGGAAAATTTTATGCTTTTATGGACCTCCAGGTTAATTTTAAATAAATACACTTATCCTTAATGCCTTGTAATACTAATTTTTATAATTTCTAGGTGTTGGAAAAACTAGCATAGCTCGTTCAATTGCTAAGGCTCTGAACCGAGAGGTATAATATTTTTCAAAAAAAATCACGCATTTTAAAAGGAAATCTAATTTAAACTTTCTTTTTAGTATTTTAGATTCAGTGTTGGTGGAATGACAGATGTAGCTGAAATTAAAGGACATCGAAGAACTTATATCGGTGCTATGCCTGGAAAAATTATTCAATGTTTAAAGAAGACTAAAACTGAAAATCCACTTGTTTTAATTGATGAAATTGATAAAATGGGAAGGTATGTTTTTGTTACAATTTAAAAGCATCTATATAAAATAATTAATTTGAATGTTTTATTTACAGACATAGCTATCTTGGTGACCCAACTTCCGCCTTATTGGAGCTTTTAGATCCAGAACAAAATGCAAATTTTCTTGATCATTATCTTGATGTTCCTGTCGATTTATCAAAAGTACTTTTTATTTGCACTGCAAATGTAACCGATACAATTCCAGATCCCTTAAGAGATCGGATGGAAATGATTGATGTTTCCGGATATGTACTTGAAGAGAAATTGGCGATTGCTGAAAAATATTTAATACCTCAATTAATGACATCATCTGGATTAAAAGATGACCAGATTTCAATTGATATTCCTGCTCTTACCAAAGTTATTCATTCTTATTGTCGTGAGTCTGGTGTTAGAAATTTACAAAAACAAATTGAAAAGGTATGGTTTATAATAATGTTCAATGAGAATTGAAAGGATTGATTACATTACTCTATAAGTTGCCTTCTACATTACCTATTATATTTTTAATCTAGATTATGAGAAAAGTCGCATATAAAATGGTCAAAGAAGAGGTTAAAAATGTCGCAGTTACTGAAGCAAATGTTGAGTCACTATTGGGAAAACCTATTTTTACACAAGATAGACTTTATACCGAAACTCCACCAGGTGTTGTAATGGGATTAGCATGGACAGCAATGGGTAATTAAAAAATTAACAATTACCTAATAATATACATTGTATTTTTATAGTACCCTACCTTAAGTATGGTAGGTAGTTTTAATATTATATTTATTTTTATGGTTTTTTAGGTGGATCAACTTTGTTTATAGAAACGAGTTTAAAGAGACCAATATCAACTGAAGCAAAGGAGGTCGAAGGCTCATTAGAAGTAACTGGTCAACTCGGGGATGTTATGAAAGAGTCAGCTAAAATTGCATACACATTCGCTAAAAGTTTCCTCAATCAAAAAGATCCTTCAAATAAATTTTTACTCAATTCACATATTCACCTTCATGTTCCTGAAGGTAAGTTTAAATAGGTAAAACTCGTACGATTTGAAGCTAAAATTTTACCTATAACTTAGGTGCCACTCCAAAGGATGGGCCATCAGCTGGATGTACAATTGTATCAGCACTTATTTCAATAGCTAAACAACAACCTTTAAGGCAAAATGTAGCAATGACTGGTGAACTATCTCTGACTGGTAAAATTTTACCTGTTGGTGGAATTAAAGAAAAAATTCGAGCGGCCAAAAGAGCGGGCGTTACATGTGTTCTATTACCAGGAGAGAATAAAAAGGACTTTGATGATTTACCAGAATTTATTAAAGAAGGTTTGGAAATACATTTTGTTAGTAATTTTAGTGAAATATATGATATTGTATTTGCTAGTTAGATCATTATTTTATGTATCAGTGTTCTAAGTAAAAGTCAATAATCCAATCATCATTATGAGGAAAACCTTTTAAATGTTAAAATTAAGCCAAATTTTGCATAATGCTTTAAGTTGACTCTTTTAATATAAATTTAAAATAAAATATTTTTCATTACAAATTACAAATAGAAATTTAATCTAATCTAATTTATGTACTCGTATTTTGTTTCATTTTTGCTTGATTAATATTGAGATCATTCAAATACTTGAATTTCTTTTTACATTTAGGTTTAGAATCATTTTTTAAGATGTAGTTTTCACAGTCCTTTTATATTGTCCTCAAGCATATCTGTATTTTAAATAAATAGTTTTTAAATTTTTTAAAAACATGATCAGGATAATAATATATTTTACTTAGGTTTGATAGGTTTTAAATTTCTAGCTGTATTAATAAACTATCTAGGTATATTTGATTTGAGTTTAAGCAATATCGAATTTTGAATATTTCTTTGTCGGCTAGTTTGGTCCGTCAATTCTCTCAAAAAAGGCCCTAGGACCCAAAAGCCAAACTCTTGTCAAGTCATCGTTTTCTCTATTACAATACTTAGCTTTTTATAAAATGTAATCAAAAAAATAAATATTCATACAAAAATACCTATCGATTTCTTATGGTCAATCAAATTGTCTTCAACTTTGATCTTGGAGTTCAAGAATTTTACTTATTCAAAAATCTAAATACATGACAATAATTGACTTCAAACCCATCAAAGAATTTGCTTCAATTTCTAGGTGAAATATCAACCTAGGTCTACTAGGTACTACTATCTGTAGGCCTACTAGTAAGATTACAAAATTACAGAAAAATTTCTAATTAGGTACTTTTTATAAGTATCAGTTAACAATAATTTTAATTTACGAATAAATCGATGGGGTTCGTTTACATTAGAACTAGGGTAGTCCAATTTACCTTAAAGGGAACTCGTGTTGGTTTTTGAAACTTAAAAATCGTTTAAAAAAGTGGAGCTATGATAATATTGTAGGAAAAATGCAAATAATATTTGAAGATTTTGTGTCTACGAGTAGGTAATCATTTAGAAAATGAATTATTGAGCACCTAAATTTTCAATCTTGTAAAGGATATAGGTGATACTCGTAGGTATCCAATATACTTAGATAACTAATACTTTTAGTTATTATTGTCATTCGACCTGTACATTCCTAGGTAGGGTACTTGTATCTAATATTTTAAATTATCCTAATTCCTTATCTTGTGTAATATTCTGTATTATATTAATACCTATGTACAAAGTAGTAGTAGGTATTAAAAGGGTAAAGAATCGATTTTTTTTCCTCAGATGAAATGAAGCAACTCAAATGAATTATCCTGAAGGCTTTTGAAAGTACAATATATTCCTCATCAATAATATATTACTTATTACTACCTATTACATTGAAAATACCCTTCTCATAAATTGTAGGTACATAGTAAGTGTACGAGAGTACAATTTGAATAACAAGGGTTTAAGTGCAATGATACATACAAAATACAGTATACCTACTAAGTACCTAATATGTATTAGTACATCATAGTACATATTTGGTACAATGTTCAAATGAGCATTACAACCTCAGCCAACCAATATTGAATTATTAGTAAGGTCCAATACTCAATTTCAAACCTCTAAAATACCCAAGCTTAAAATTGTGTATTTTATAAGGTCTTTTAAAAATAACACTTCATTTCAAAAAAGAAAAATCCAGATTCTGTTGTATTACCTTTTTTATATTTAGAAATTACATTTTCAAAACCATTCTTATGAATTTAACGAGAGAATATTATCATTAGAATAGAATTATAAGAATTACGATTCTTATAGGTCGTAATTGGACTAGGACAAGGTATTTATCCTTTTTCTAATTTACATTAGAAGTTCAGACCTCTAGTTCTACTAATAAACAGTATCATTTAAAATCCTCAAATTTTGGTCGAAATTCATTGGAAGGATTTCCTATAGCTTCTAATATCAAAATGGGATTTCTCAAAAATCATAAAATATACAGAAATCCATATGACCCATACAAAATAGTTTAACAAATCTTATATCAGTAGGTTGCAAAGTACCTTACCTAATGTACGAGTACATAAGTATACTGATAGTTATATTTCAAACATTCTGTATACATTTAGATAGGCAATATTCTGTAATGTAGTACTTGAAGACAAGACTGGAAAACAAGTGTTTAAAAAAGGTCCATAAGAACTTGAATATAATAATGTAGGATAGGGATTTTAAAGTATCTTTACTAAGCAAGGTACATACTTGTACTTTTACAAGTAGGTATATGGACATTTCAGATTTGAAATCAGGATTTGAATTTGAAGTCAGTGTTGCAGGTGCCTTTGGCTTGAACACATCAGAACCAACAAGTTCTCATCTTCGATCTTTATAACAATCCGAGCTTAACAATTGATCAAAAATTTTTGAGAAAGTATGAAGTGACATAAGATACACTTATAATTTTGTTCAAAAATGTTGGATCTAACTGCAGTAATGGGTGAATCAAGACGTTTTTGTGAAATTTCAAACTATTTTAAGTGTACAAAATACGCAAATAAATGGAGATCTAGATGGAAAAACTTAAAAAATCATAGTTTTCTAATATTATTACTTATTTTGTGCTCTCCTGGAGGATTTTTAGTTCAAAATGTACATTCGTACCCGTATTATACGCAAGAAACCAGGGATTGTGATTGGTCTGGAAGGTAAAAATTTTATAAATTTTCAAAATTTTGTAGTTACAAATTTCAAATTAGAACATAAAATTTTGCAAATATGAGTTTAATTATCTCATAAAATAATAGGCAATAAGTTAAGAGAACAATAACGATTACCGATGTGACTAAAAAAAATTAAAAATTAAAGAACCTAATACCCCTTTTCTACTGATTTGTAACATTTTTTCGAGCTTAAAATGAACATTTAAATAGTTGTACGAGTAATTGTAATTAGTACCTGTATTAATATGTATCTTATGTAGGGAACTTTTGAATAGAATTTTTTCGATGTTTACATGTCCATTATTTTATGGGTTTTCGAATAATGAGTACAATACACACAGCTTAAATTTAAGTCGTTTAGAAGGCCATAAACTTTGAATATTTCTCTCAAAAATCTTTCTTTTCAATCTACATACAAATCTAAGATTTCTACCCAAATCCTTACTTTTGTTGGTATTAGAACCATTTAACAGTTTAAAGTTTACACATTTTTGAAAAAATACAAATATTTCCAAAGTCTTTAAGTATTTATAAGAATTAAATTTAAGGATAGCCGAATATTCCAGGTCAAGTTTAAAGTCTCTCTCTCTCTCGTGTGTTCTTCAGATTACATTTTATGATAAGAAATTGTCAGATCTGGTTCTCAAATTTACAAATATTTATGTACACTCGTGTGTTGATCCTCACACTTGAACTATTAAGATTACAGATTACAGAGTAGAAGAAAAAAAATTCGAATTATTTGTTTGGTACAAATTTGAACAAGATTCTTGATCAAATTTAGATTAGTAAAGTTTTAAAGATTTTGTAACCTTACAAAAGTACAGATTTTGATTTCAATATTTTTTTTTAAAAATCAAAATTTTCTAGAATATACTTTTGACACAAATTTAAATTTTTGGGACTTTTCCGAGACATTTAAGTTGGTTTTTTAATAACCTAGCTGTAAATATCGACAATTGGAAAATTTTAGCTCTAAAATCAATATCCCCCATAATATAAGTGCCTGAATTCTTTGTTTAATTTATCACTTTGTGTCTCAATTTAAGCCTTAAATTAAATCTTTAAGTATAGAAGGTATCTTTATGACTTTATTTAGATTTAATTGTACCATACTAAATGAGCCAAAAAGTGTCAATTTGTAAATTGTAAATTTAAATCGATTTGTCGATATTTATGATCAATTTACACCTTAATTTCAGGTAATAATTTCAATATAATGGCCCTTATAAAATGCTTACAATTTTAAAATCTTTCTGATCTGATTTCTCTTTCATATTACTACCAACTAGAGTAGGATAGGGCCCTTTATAGTTATTTTACAGCTTTGATCCTCTAGTATTGTAATTTATTTGTCAACAATATCACCTTTATTTTATTGGTTGTAAGTTGGACCGATTTTAAATTTATTTTCAAAATAATGATAATGTCGGCTTTTGACTTTTGAGGCTCAATCGACTTTGAAAATAAAACAAAATAAAGGTTTGTTTTTATTACAACTTGTCATTGCAATATAAATTTGGAGCAAACGAACCTGAGGTTGACAATTTCAACTTTTATAACCTGAAATTGGGTTTCTGTATAAGGTACCTTACCCCTATTTATAATTTGTAATATATCTATTTTTCCAGGTCAATTTTTCAACTTTTTGACCCTGATAGCTAGCAATCTCGATGGATTTTTGAACGACTGATTGCAACTTTGATACAAATTTTTGAAATTTGTCATCAATTTGCAACTTTTGGGAGTCTGTAAAGTGAGCAAAAGATAAAAAGTGCACTTTATATCGAAATTTTGCCGTTTTTAAGGGTTCCAATTGGGTTTATAAAGTTGTTCGTTTATTTGTCAGGCCCCTTTCTTTGTATGTATTCTGTTTTATTTTATTTTATTGCACCCACAATAACCATTATGAGACTTTGAAGGGGCCAATTTATTCCGAAAATAAAATACAAAATAAAAGTACCTATACCTTCAGCTACAGTCAGTCTTAGGGCAATTAGGAAATGTGTAGGATTTTTTTTTCAAAATTTTAAGGGCCAAAGGTGCACTAATAAACTTGTACCTATAGGGTACTTGTAGGTGCATTTCTTATTCAAACAAAAAGTACCTACTTCATATATTTCAAATAAACCTAGTTACAAACTAGGTACCTTACCTATCTACTATACTGTAGTATATTATTTGTATTAAGAACTTTAAAAATAAAAATTCCAGCAGATCCAAATCTGTAGCTCATAATTCTTCAGACCTTTAGGCAATAATTTGAGAGAATTCTCAGATTTAGATATTAAAATATCAAAATACATAGGGTACTCATTTTTTTGTTTCAACTTTTCTAATATTATAAATTCATAATTGTGGACAAAATACTAGGATTTTTATATCAAAATACAAACATCAAATGTAGTAGTATAAGTACCATATATTCTACTATTTGGACACTTTTGGTCTAATTTTTACCCAATCGTACTAATAAGTCTAATTGAACTTTTATATCTTCTTGTAAAATATTTAAATGATAGTCCTTATCATTTTTAAAACAAAAGTTTTAAAAATTTCACAATACTTAACCATTATATTTTGCTAATTTAGTTTGAAATCAGTTTTTTTACTTTTCAAGCTCTTTACTAGTATAAAAATAGTCGTAAATTTTGATACTAGAATCTTGAAAATTTAACATTTTTAGGCATTTTCCTGAGGTCTTGAATTTTGGCAAAAATTGCATCCAAATCACATTTTCATTGTTGACATTTAAAGATCTCAAATTGATGATACTTTAGTTTAGAAGTTTGAAATAAGCTAAAAAATCATTTAAATTTTAAATTATTCTGACAATTAGACATTTGACCATTTTGATTTGTGATCTTTTGACCTTTAAACTATTTGAATCAAGTATCTCATTACACCCAAAATCAAGTAAAAATTGTATCAAGTTATTTCCATAAATGAATATTAGGTTACAAATATTTTCTCCAGACTTCTAATTTATACAGTATGGCGTGTGTAGAAATAATTCAAGATTTTTTGAGTAGTAAGGTAACTTTATCCCCTAACTTTTTTCAAAGTATCTACGAGTATTTGCCTAGATTTGGTTTTTTTTTCAAGATATACCTATCTACTAATACGTACCCAAGTATTGTTTTTTTTCAAGTTACATAACCTATACTGATAGATATGGTCCTACAAATACAATGTAGTGTATTTGAGACTGTACAATTTGGAAAAAAATGTTTATGACCACTATGTTGAAAGCCATTAGCAAGAGCCAAAAACTCGAAATTTCAAATCATCATCATAAACAAATGTAGAGAGACATTTATTTATTTTTTTACTCTAACTATTAGACTTGATCCTTTACTATTACAAGTACTAGTATTAATACTACTAAACTTTAGATCGGCTAGGTACCTACTTATATTATAAGGACATTGTCACGTTTTTTTTTTCATTTTTTTTTCAACAACTTGAGGCTAATTCAATTGGTAAACAATCAGAGGATTAATAATTTCTAAGTGGAAAACAATGTGAGATTTGTGATCAAAGCAAAAAAATCTTAAAAAAACTTCACAAAATCCCATTAAAATCTCTTATAAAAGTAAATAATAAATGTATATTTGCACAAAATTTTTATAAGTTATTGCTTCTACTCGTATATTATATAGGTAGATACAAGTATTTTTTGATTTACTAAATATTTGGGTAAATAAAATACATTTTAGTAGCTTATAAATACATTCAAGTTTTAAAATACACTAAAAATAAGTATATCAAAGATTCAAAATTACAATTTTATGAAAGTTTCAGTTTCAGACCTCTAAATTTTAGATCAGTTTGAAATATTAAAATACAAATTTTGAGGTATTTTTCTAATGCCTACATAAAGTTAAAGCATAGGTACTTAAAAAATTGACTTAATATCATATGTTCGGATTTGCTTATGTAGTTAGTCTATAAAGAAATTTTTTATATCTAGATATTCTTAAATTGCGAGATTTTGAAGTTCTAAATTTGATCTCAAAATGACTGAAATTTTAGCTTTCCTCAAAATTTCGACAAATTTTGAAATAAAGGCTAAAATTATTAGTAGGTATAGTACCTAGGTACTTGCATAGACTATCTAAAGTTGAAATTTTAAATGAATTTCAAAATTTCATATCATATATTAAGTATGTGTCAAAATTTCGAGCATTTAAATTAAATTAAGGGCGTAGTTCTCACATTTGAAATTAAGAAAAAAAAATCTCTGAAATAATTCATAATTCAATTTACATCCTGTCAAAATACTCATATTTCAAAAACAGAGATCAAAAATAATGGAAAAAAAACCATGGTTTGGTTTGAACCGGCACATGTTGATCAAGTCAAGTCAAAAGTGTAATTTGTAATTAACACAACCAAATTACTTTTTTAGTTATTTAAAATAGGTTTGAAGAAAAAAAATACTGATATCTAATTATTAGAGAAAATAAACGACTCTCTGCATGCATGATTGGTAAATAATTCTTTTTAAGGCAAAGTCATTAAAAAAAGACCCTTATAGATATGCATTTAAATTTGAATAAATGTAAAACCGCAGGTTCTCGAAAAGTTTTTATCACTTTTTCTAAATTGCTTTTTGCATTTATTTAAATTTTTATTTTAAATATTTTCAAACACTTGCAAGGATGTGTGGTTTAATTTACTAATATATCATTCTCAGATTATATTTGTAAATACTCAAGTAATATTCAGATTACTTACATTTAGGTATTTTACCATTTTGAGGTACTTGATCATGTAATTTTGGACCATTTACAAAGGGTCAAATAACAAAATTTGGCATTTTTTATTTACATTAAGTACCTACATATCTTTGAAAATGTCAAACTTCTAGATTCTAAAGGTCTGAAATTCAGAATCAATATAGACTATAGAATCTCGAAACTAAATATTTCAGAATCTATAATCTAGATTCTATGAAAGATCCAAGAAATAAAGTGTAATGAAATGAAACGAAATTAAATTTTGATTACAAAAGTGTTTCAATCCTCATTTTAAAGTCATTTTAGTGTACCCTACCTATATCATAGGTTTCAATTTATTCCAAGTAACTTGCCTATAAAATGCAAAATTTTGCCTTTTAGGTCAGTATATTTTGTTTAAAATTGACAACAGGTGGTTTTTTATATTCAATTTAAGTCCATTTTAGAGCTCAAAATGCCCATTTTTTGACATTTTTGTATTTGATTGTATGACAATGACTATAATACTGATATTTACGAGTATGTAATATTCGTACTCTAGTAAATTTTTTATTTAAATAAAGTTTTGAACAAATAAGGGCATACGTATAGTATGTAAAATATGCATAATCTCTGACTCTGACTTTGAATTGCAAATTGCCTTATTACTGATCTATCTTATAGCCAAATAGCATTATCTTTTCTTATGATATTTTTTTTATATAATTCATAAGTAAGACAATAATATTTATTAACTCATTTATGGTCAAAATCTGCTGAATTCTCAAAAACAATGAAAGTTTAATAAATTATACCATACAATAAGTTTTTTGTAAGTGAAATAAAACAAATAAAAATTAATATCTTGGCTTATGCCATTAATTTCTGGATTCTGGATGAGTAGCCAAATTTTTGGCACTTGATTTTGTTTATTGACCACTGGTTATTTGGACAATTATAGAATTATTGTTTTTTACGTAGAAAAAAGTCTGCCTATCTGTTTTACATCATTTTTATAGCTTGAAAGTAATACTAGAGTATTTTATTCCATTTTTTACGAGGTTTTTTTGGTACAATTAAACCATATCGGATTTCAAAAAGGGTATAATTTCTGTATTTTTCTTTTTTTTAAAGCTTGATATAGTACCTACTTGTAAATTGTAATCGGGTATTAGATATCAAAATATCTCAATTTTTAGCTAAAATAGCTAGTACAAAAAGCCAAAAAAAACTTTTCTATTTTGTCATATTTCTTAAAGGTTACATATTGATCGATTTCTTATCAATTTGAACAAACAATTCTACTTTTATCTGGCTTATTATGATATTTAGCTTGGATACTCGTAAGTATACAAAAGTAGTGAATTTAAGAATTTTTGCTAATACGAATATTTTCTTAATTTGTTCAAAATTTGGTCAAAAATTAACAAATTTTATTAATTTTGGTTCAATATCTGTCTGAATAATTAAAATTATATTCCTAATTTCTGATTTGTAGACAAAATTTCAGCAATATGAAGGTTTTTTAAGAAAAAGCTGTCAAAAAATTGATAAAATTTTTCTTAAAAAAGCTCCTAAATTTGATATTTGGATATAATCTAAAATAAATCGATAGGGTAAGGAGTAAGGGTACTACATTCATTTATCAAAGATATCTACCTATATTTAAAACTTATTTGTTATTTATTAGTATATAATTTTGAAATTTGAGAATTTTTATCAAAATTCTCAAGTCAAAGTTCAAATTTCAAACTATATTTTGGTATTGATATCTTACCAATATAGTGCACATAGGTACTTTATGAGTAAATGGGTGCTAGTATAAAGTCATTTCAAAATTTATATCAACTTTCTGGTTTTTTGTAGGGGACTTTGTTTTTGTGAGGGTCAAAGGGCCTGTCTTCACGCTTATTCTGTACAAATAATAAAAATTGAATATTTACATGGATTTATTTTTAAAAAGACCATATCCATACTTTTGTATATCTTAAATAAAAACCTGTTTCATCCTCTATTTAAACACACTTATATAGTAAGTCTCAGAAAGTTTTAGAAAACTTGTTGATTTCCTACAAATCCCCATTAGAACATATAGCCATAACATTTTTTTTTCTTCATTTGAGGCACAAGACATGTGATACTTATACTTTTATACATAAGGTACTTTGTACAATGGTAGGTACATTACAGAGATAGGTAAATAGACTTTCTGTATAAGGGTCTTATTAGATTTATGAAATAATAGTCAACATATCATCAGTCAGGGTCACTTAAAAACCATGACTGATTTGTAAACAAAAAGTTTCAAGATTTCAAATCCAAGACTCCATAAAATATTGTATAATATCTGTATAATAAGTGTAGCACGGGACTTGGCTTATCTTTATAAAGTAGGGTAGGGTACCTACATTTTAGTTTCAAATCCACTTAAAACTTGATGTACATTTCATGTTAAATATGCTTTAAATTGTCAAATATCAATTATCAGTACTTATAGGTATGTTTCTATCAGTAGAATAGGACAGAAATCCATCAAAATACCAATTCTACTTGGATAGAGATACTTTTTGACTATTTTGAATGATCAATTTGGTGATATATTTGAGCTCTAGCATTCTCTGTTTTACTTTGATTTGAAATGTGTTTAATTTCGGTAGAAATAGCTTCTTGAGTCATACTTTTTTGAACTTTTGTGACTTTTAAACCAAGTTTAAAAGAGATTTTAACACATATTATTGAGGTTGATTTTAGTAGTTATTTTGATAATTTGAGACCTCACCTTATGATTTTCGACTTTAGACTTTTGAATTTGTGGTTCTCATCAAATCGAAATCAAGATACAGATAGGTTCGATGCCTTAAGGGCCACTTTAAGTAAAATCTCAAGTTTGAAATATCATTTGAGAATTTTGACCCACCTGTACTGTATTTTTTGATGTTGATTAGCTTTATAATCCCGTAATATGAGACTCCTTGAGTCAGTCAGTATTTTTGTAGTTTCAGAACCTAAAATTAGAAAATATTCGACTTGATCAAGTATCAAGTGGGTGGTTTTCCTCTGGGTAAATTACACATTTAGAGAAACTCTTCAATTCTTCACTTTTCCTGACTTGGTCCGGTAACATTGTACAGAAGAACTTATCTATAGAGTGCCCAAATTAAAACCTTCAAAATACTAAATGTATCTCAAAATATATAAAATTTCTTAAATACAGTTTGACACATCTAAATTCAGTAGGGTACAAAATAGCCAGTTCTCACATTTTGTCAAAATAAATTGATCAAATTCAGTAAATAAATTGATTCAGTATTTTAGAAAATTGTTCAAAATCAAAATCGATGACAATTTCTTACCATTTTTTAATAAAAATTGTCAAAAAAGTAGAAAAAAAGGCGCAAAAATTCTCAAATATTAGACCTTTTAAACTTTGATGCTTCAAAAAAATGATTTATAAAGGATCCTAACAAGCATTATAGAGAAATTTTACCCTAGTGGAAGATTACAAGGGTTCAAACACACCTACTACTTTTACCATTACTACCATTACCATTAGGACAATTTGAGACTTGAGGGCTTGTAAAATTTAGAATTTCAAAATTCCACAACCATATACTACATACTATAAGTACAAGTACTTGTATCTCTACCTAGCCCTAAAATTTCTCTGAAAACTTTTAAGATCCATTTCAAAGACAAGAGAAATATAAGGGGCCCTTAAGGGCAGACAAAACTCACAAAACTAAGTAAAAAAAATACTTATAAAAGTACATTCTTGAAATCCATAGGTTGACTTGGCTGGTGGTAAAGTTTAAAATATATCCTATACTCTGTATGGTAAATGGATATTATCTTACATACACAAGTATGTGTAAAAGGGCCCCCTTTGTTTATATTTACAAGGAGTTGAAAAGTCACAAAAGTTGAATCTCCGATTCTTTATGAGCTTACTCTAGACAACATAGTAGTAGAAATGTTGAAATAAGTTACATAAGATCATGTACAGTACTTGGTAGTTTAAGGACCCTATAAAGTATCCATTTTTTTAGATTTTTTTTCTGTTTATTTTTCGAAATTTACAATCTTACAAGTACCCTACTATTGGTAGTATGCTAAGGGTGAACAAGTTAAGCGGGCAAAGTTCTTGTTTCCTATACTCTATATTTTGTGTAATGTAATTTTCTCAAGTTTTTTGACTCAAATTTACTACAATTATTAAGCTTGGATGATTTTTGACAATTTCAAATAGGTATGCAAGTATTTGGTCAAAATTAAAATTGTTCAAGTAGTAATTATAGATATAGAAGTAAAGCTTAGATAAATTAATTTGGTACTCAATTTTTGCTTAAAAAAATCAAAAAAAGTTAAAATTAAAGAAATTTTGTAGGGAATTGTAGTTTTTTGAGTTGAGACTTGAAATTTTGACCAAAAAACTGAATTTTTTAGATAGGTACTTGAATGTGTTTATAATTGAACTGAATTTCTAAAAAAATGGATGATTTTTGTTGAAATTTTGTTTTGACATTCCGATTTTTGGGTTAAATGACAATCTTTCCAAATTATCGATAATTTTGGAGGGATTTTGGACATCATTATATCAGAATTTTAAGACTTTGAAATAAAAGCCGGACATTATGCTTCATTTCCTAGCCACCCTTAGATTCCCCTGTTAATTAGTAGGCGGTAGAGAAATCAGGATTTAAAACAAAGTATCACTCGACACTTCTTGAGAATTCCAAGGGCTACTGTTGTCCATTTGCATTAAAGGAAAAGTCAAGTGTTAATTTGCTTGGTAGAAAAATTTTAATTTTTATAAACCGAATCAAAACCTTGAAAATGAAGCTTGAAATTGAGCTTTTTTGTCCAAAATTTAGAAATCTAGTGGAAATAATTTGGGCATGTGCCCTTCAAAAGATTTAGAAATAAAAAAAAGTTGTTGTAAACCCTTTGTATAGGACCTGATTTAAGGGTCTTAAGAGCCCTTTTAACAATTTTTTACGCCGAAAATGTAAAAAAAATAAAAGTCCACAGGTTTTGAACAACCTCACGTTCCGATTTATTGCCCATAAAATGTGAAATATTTTTAGAATTTTTGAATTTTGACAATCAGGAAATACAGTGGACCAAGAACTTTTCGATTTTATCAAAATATCTATTTACAAATTTGTGAAATCGAACAAGAATGTCAAAATATTATGAATTTTAACTAAAATAAAGTCCAAAAAAAAATCAATTTAACACTTAGAAAAGACAAATTTTGACAATTTGAGGTATTTTTGCCGATTTTTAAAGAATTTTTAAATTTCAGTAGGTATAATTTGCTTAGAAAAGAACTCAAAGGTCTTTGGCTCAAAAATTTCTCAATTTTTTTGTATGAATTTGACTTTTTGAACCAGAAATAAGGCTAGTTGAATCACATTTTTAGAAATGTTGAGAAAAACTTTCAAATTGAGATTCAAAAAAGTTCATGGACCATAATCTCTCCATTATAGTACCATTTATTGAAGAGTCAAAAATCCAATATTAGAAATTCAATTAGTGTCAAGCAGAGATTGAAATTTGAAATTTGGTTTTGAAATGACAGGAAATTTTGATCTTTTCATAGCCTCTAGGGATAAAAATTGAAACATCTACAAAAATTCAAGATTCAAAAATTCAAAATCTAAAATTAAATTATAATTTACATCACATAAAAGCCAGTGTTTTCCAGCAGTGTTCATTTAGCATCCCTTGGAGTTCAGATTGAAGATAAAGTCCTTTATATGTACCATGGTATACTATAAGCACCAATAGTACTGATAGGGTACTTAAACAATGGGCCATAATAGTAGTTATAAAGTACTTTTAAACATTTTAAAATGTCCATAAGGTAATATCCCCATTACTTTTATTTTCGAATATCGTACCTACTTACTATGTGCCTTACATATATATTGTAGTAGATACTTGACTTTTTTTTAAACTTGCCAAGCCCATGAATTTCTGAGTAGACCACAGGAGAATCGGTCAAAACTCATAAAGTTCAAGCTTGTGCCATTACCATTAACATTACATGGAAAAGTCTTAAATCGAGATTCTTATAGGGAAATTACACATAAAATCATAGTACAAATCGTCACAAAAAAGCTCTCAAATTAACAGTAAAAATAAACAAAAAAAGTGAAATTAGCCAAAAATTTAAAACTTTCCTATCAAACCATAAATTTTCTAATCATATTAGTCATTTAGATATACTAAAAATTCTCAATATTTCAAAATTTGATGAGGAGTCTATATAGTCTAGCTTGAAATTATCAAAAACAAAAAATATTTTGATTCAATCTGTATCAGATATCATGTACCCACCCCATTTTTTTTAGCAAAAATCGGACTTTTTATTTAAAAATTTTCTTTGTGCGAGCTAAAGTGTTGAATTTAAATCTGGAAAGGATACATTTAGGTATAGAAAAAAAAATTTGGGTGAGGCTTTTAGTTGTTTTTTCTGATATTTTTCTTAAGACTTAAAAAGTAGGAATCCTATCTGAATCTGAATATCATACCTCACACAACTATACAAGTCAAAGAGAGTCAAAGTATCTTTACTTGTAACTTTGTAGATATGTACTTGTATATAAGTACAAGGCTATCTATACTTTTAAGCCTATCTTTTTCAAATATATACAAGTTACAAGTTTAAAAAAAAGACTTTGATGACCCGAGATTTGAACTTTTCGGCTGATGTTGACTAATGGGCTCTCGGAGGTGTCCACGCCTTCCACGCCGTGCTCTTGGCGGCTCCCAAAAATTCTCGTAAAAAAGCAAAATTTACGAAAAAAAACTTTAATAAACAAGTAAAGATTCTTAAATGTCAACTTAAAGTGTGTAATCAATCCAAAGATTAGCATTTACTGTAATTTTTCTATCAAAAAAGGCGTAAAATTTAGATCAAATTTGAAATTTTAGAAAAATTGATAGTGAAATTGAGCTTCGTTTTGTGTTTCATAACCTGAAAGTAAAGTTTCAAATTTGCTTTTTTGTATGTTTACTTCAAAAATCTTGGTAAAAAATTAGTAAATTTTGAACAAATTCATCGCTTTACTTGTTGGAGAAATCGATGATCCTTCAAGCACTTAAATTACCCAGATTAGGATTGTTTTTAAGGCAAAATCTCCGTTTTCGATAAAGATAATTTGATCTTAAGTTTTTGAAAAAAGGCACTTAAGCCATCAATCCCTTACTAGATATCACAGTATTTTGTATTAGGTACCTACTTGTACCTTCAAAATTTTATCCTGATTATTTAAGGTTCAGTTTGAGAGTACTTAAAGGTGGTATAAAATCATAAAAGTCTAGTCAAAAGTGCCCATCATCAATACAGATACTTGAGAACTTTGAAAATAAAATTATAAAAGTTGAGAAATTGACGCCAGGATCTAAAAGCTTGGAAGTTTGAGCTAATTGCCTTTTTCTTAGGATTTGAACCCAAAATAAAATTTTATTTTTATTACCTTAACTTAAGGGTCGATTTCCGTCTTAAAATCTATATAATAAAAGGTAAATATTGTTAAGGGTACTTTTATTGTAACCGAAGGTGTCACAACTTTTCTTGAACAAAAAAAATTTTCGAACAAAAATTGCCTTCTTTCAGTTGACAGAAAATGTCAAAATTTCTTGAGTAAATGGTACTTTTATCTTTGCATTTTTGAATTTTGAAAAGTTAAGCTGGATTTTGTGGCCCATCCTATTTATCTGGGAGATCTTAAGTGGACTTAAATTGTCAAAAGTTCTGCTCATTTCTGGAGCTTGTTTTTGATCGAAATCAATCACAATCTTTCATAAGCCTTATCATATACATGTACAAGTACAAGTATTAATATTATTGAAAGTACCCACTTTTAAAGTACTTTAGGGATGATTTCTACAGGGGTTTAAATGAAATTTTAGATGTATTATATAAGTACACTACATATACTACCAAAGTACCGTAAACTTAAGCTCTTGTTCGACCACAAATTTTAAATCAAATTAAGATCCCTTAAGTAGCATATAAGGACACTTAATCTAATCTTAAACTGACAAAAATATTTACCTGAATTTTAAAATTTTTCAATCTTTTTAAGATTTTTTTGACTATTACAGATATTTAAACTTTTACCAAAATTTGCCCAAATTTTGTCTAAAAACGAATTTTGATATGTAAATAATTCGAATGAATATAAATGTAAGCCTCTTAGAGGTCATTTGATCAAATAATTAAGGTTCAAAATTTTCAAATTTTCAAATCTTTGGTAGGTTTTCATTTTCAAGTATTGAAAGAAATTTATAAACTTTTTCTAAAATTTTGTGCTTACTTATCATTATATATGTTATGTTATGAAGGCTTATGTGTAAATGTTTGAAAAAAATTACATTTGATTATTTTGAAATTGAACAATTTTGCTGACCTTATTTATTTCCAAATTGAAATGAACAATGAACAAGTACCCTTAGTGTTCATGTAAAAGTCCTTCAAGTTGAAATAAACACTTGAAATTTTTCTACAAGATTCAAAAATTAACAGTATGTACTTGTATTATATTGACTACAGTTTAGCCTTAAAGGGTTGACAAACTCGAAAATATGAAAATTATATTAAAATGACCCTCAATTGAACCCTTTTTAGTTTTTGTTTGCTCACTTTGTGGTCCATTTTTGGTCAAAACTTTGAAAAAAATTCATCAAGGGTGGTTTAAACAGGTGTTTTAAAAGTATTCAAATACCTTTGTGTATAATTTTCACTATAAAGTACACCAAACAAGGGTTTTAAGACTTTAAAAGATGTACTTTATAGAGAAATTCTGCTTTATATGGTACATTATAATATAATATTGAAACTGAGCACAAGTCTCAGTTTCACATTAAAAACCTATAGGTATGGTTCAATTACACCTGCAGCAAAAATACTTTTAAAAAATTTTTAAAAAAATTTAAGGGCAAAGCCCTTAAGGAAAAATGCCCAAAAATAGGATTTGATTTATGATACATTTGATGCTTTTTAGATTTAAAAAATACTTACAAATTTCAAGTTTAAGGTCAATTTTTAGGAATTTTTTTTAGAATTTCAATTATATTCTTCGTTTCTCCTTGTCTTACAATAATTAACCTGTCTTACTAGACATTATCTATACTGATATATACTTTATAAAAGATGAAATTTTAACTAATTTTTTACAATTTTTGTAGAGGATCACCAGTTCCAAATGAAGTCCAATCAGTTTACCTGAGATGTTCAGCCGGAAGTTTAGCCTGGGTCTCACCAGTTGGCGGCCTTCGTGTCAATTTTCAAAATAATGTCAAAAATTTCAAAATTTTGGAAAATTTTGAAAAGTCAAAAATCCCTCAAGAGCTGAGCCACCGGCTTTGCCTGAGAATCGAGGGTGGGTCAAAAGTTCAAATTTTTCTAGAACAAAATGGAGAGCATTTTGAACGCCGACTTTTGCCATTTTCAAATTCTCAACCTGAAGATCCTCAATGTTATTATATGGGAGAGTCTGTGAACTTGTATATAGAATCAGTACCGGGAAATTTACAAAATTCAACAACTTTAGTGGTAGAAGACAATTCAGTTGAGGTTGTTGATGTTGAAGAAGATTTGTCGGCGTCAAATATAGTCAAGATTTCTTATGAGATTTTAAAGTCCCGGGCCTTTGGACATGACAATCATCAATACCGAGGTAAGAGATTGTAAAATAAATTAGAAAAAAAAAGAGTCTAATCATCAAGTACCTACAGTAATACGCATATGTACCCTACTATAATACTTTTACCTTGTAATGAGCTTGAAATTTGAGATTTACCCCCAAGATAATAATAATAACTTGGATATTATTATAGATGACTAATAAACTCAAATCTTACAACTTATCTGAACATCATTTTCGAAATATCCAAATATAAAATGTTCAAATAGATAAAATAACTGGTCAAAAATCGACCTAATAATCTTACTTAGATTTCGCTCAAAAATATGTCAATTTAGAAGATTCTTTAAATCTTCAAATCTCATATTTTAAGTCCTAAATATAAGCAAATTTCCTTTATTTAACAATATAAAATATTGTATTTCTATCAAAAAATCTCATTTTATAACCCAAAAATAAGTCAATTTTTTAATTTTTTTAAACGGTTTCCATCAAAAAAATTCAATATCCTAAATACGGAGTATATTAGATTTGTCCTTATTTTAAGACCTTTATACATGGCATTTTTTTCAAAAAATCTTGTTTATGGCACAAAATGAAACCAATTTTGGTCAAATTTTGATCTTAAAATCTCAAATGAATTTAGATCAAATTGATTGAAAATATTTAATCAAGCATCTATATTTATAACAAGATATTCTTAATATTTAAAAATTTGAAGCACTAACCAATATGGTTTTTGGCCAATTTTGGCATATTTGATAAAATCTTAATGAAATTTGAAGAAATTTCGGTTTAAATATGAAATCCTAATGTACTCAAATATGCAATAAAGACCTAAACATTTTAAATATTTTACTATTTGACATTTTTCATGTGGATATTTTGGGTATAAAAATATTTAAGAGTCGATAAGACAAGTGTTATAGTTAATTAAACGGCTGGGAAAAGCTCCCTGCTGATTTCAAAAACTTCTCATTGTCTTCTGGGCATTTCGAGTTTGAAAAAAAAATCTTCAATCTTCAAAATCTTATCCTCCATATACATATATGTGTATCTGTATTGAATTTAATAATAGTTTAAAATACTGAGGTTTAAACGCTCAATTTGATTTGCATATCATTTATACAAATTACAAAATATACCCCGAGCTAATTACTACCATATCTGCATCAAAATCTACAAATTTTTGATTTTTTTGCTCATTTGAGGCTCCAGACACAAGACTCGGAAGATCATGATTAAAATCTACAATTTTTTTCAAAGCATAATACTTTCTATTTTTTAAATATTCAGTTTATTCTTAATTAGTATTGATTTCTGGTTAGTTGTAAAATCATAGCAAGTGTCTTAAATTCGCAAAAATTACTCAAAAAAACTCAAAAATTACCTATCTATTATTATGAATCTTTTATCGTAAAATGTGCTTAAAACTGTTTTTAAGAGACTTGAATGCATTTTATCAGTTTTAGTTAAAACTGAAATGGAAAATTTTGATAATTTTGACCAAAAATTATTATTTCGGAATTTAAGATTTGATTTTTTTTTAAATCTTCAATTTTAGTTCAAAATTCTTGAAAATTTGTGTCTTATCATGAACTATAAAATTTCAGAAAAGTACCCTAACTGATGTGAAATTCATCCTTTTCATATTACTACATAGCTATAAAAGTACTAGGTTATATGTACAAGGTTTATAAAATATTCAAATTTGATTTGAATATATCCCTTGGCTATTTCTACAAAAGTTTCGAATTGAATCTTGATGATGTGCCACCGTTTGTTTATCAAAAATTGTAAAAAAAAATCCAAGATTTGAGAATGCTTTCAATCATTATGTGATACTTTAAAGATTTTTATATTACTCTAAAGTATCTACTACAGTATAGTAGTATATGTAGGTACATGATGTAAATGCTGATAGAATTTTAATTCAGCTGACAATTGCCCAAAAGGATCTTTTTTATTCCAAGTTTTCAAGTTCAAATCACAATAAACCTGATTTGAATTTATAGAACTAACTAAAAGTATTGAATAACCTTACTTAAATACTGTAGGTACTTGTAAGATATCTGTAGGTTCAAATAAATTATTCAATTCAGGATTAGCACCCGACAAATTCGAAGAATCAAGTTTTTGAATTTGATTTTGATTGATATAAGTAGGTACATAGTACATACATAGTATATACATAAGATACCTACCTAAATCTGACTTACATGTCTCAAACAAATCAAATGGGCAAACAGTCATGTCATACTTGATACTTATAGCTAACTTGAAATATTGAAATTAAATTGGAAATTGAATAAATTGAAATAAAAAATTATAATCTTATTATTTTCTTTTTTTTGATTTGACAGATGATGAGGAATGTCGGCCTTGTTCTGATGAGGAGATTTTGACCAATTTTTGCACCACTGATATAGGTATAAAAAATAATCTTTAAAAAAAATATCAACTATGACTTTTACTATCAAAAACCCTGTTAAAATTGTAGATTCTTAAGATTTCAAGTCATTATATTAGCTTTTAATCAACAAGAAGCTACATTTTTTACAAATATAAATATCTATACAAAATGATTTCAAGTTCCTTAACTTGATTTTAAGAAATATTTTTGAAATTTTGCTAAAATTTAGATTTTTTAAATTCCAGCTGTCCGTGGTAGTCTAGTCTCGGTCCGAGCTTCATCACCTCAATCTGAATCCGACCTTTTACACATTTTAGCCGATCTTGTCATTCATCAAAACTACCAAGTTTTTAAATCCATACCATCAAAATCAATTCAACAATTCATCGATCAACCCTTAAACGCAATTAACCCAGAAATTCCACAAAAATTAGAAAACAATTCTTTAAAAAGACGAAAAAGAGCGGAAAATTTAGAAAAATTAGGTGGAATTTTGGCTCATCCGAAGAAATGTAAAGCATCAAATGGTCCTGGAGAATTTCTCTGGCTGGTCAAGATGACATTGGGAACCCCAAGGGTCCAATGTGTCACCTACTGGGACAAATGGGTCGAACTGGCCAAAAATGCTGAACAATTAGGACACTTTGAATGCCCTCTCACCTACTAGTACTGTACCTACTATACTGTAGTATTAGTATAGAACTTTCTAAAAATTTCAAAATTGTGATCTCCAGCCAACCGACTCTTAAAAATGTCCAAAATTTACAAAATATTTTTATAAATTTTATATTACCAATAAATTATAATACCAGAACCAGTCATATTATATTAATTATATTATCTACTACTATGTATAATTATATTTTAAAAATAATTTTAGAATTGTGTGCTAAAAAAATGATAGTTTTTTTGCAATACCTATTTAAATATGTAAATATCTTTTTATCTAGAAGATAATATTAAAATAAACTTGTAATTTAGAATAACAAGTGTGAAATCAAAGTGCCAACGTGATTTACGATCTTAAGTACTTATACTAGGTATACTTTTAAGTACCACTAGATGTATGGTAATACCATTTATATTTTGAAAAAATAAACACATGTCTCTTACACTTAATAACTTGAATTTGATTTTTTTTCCGTTTCTTTTTTGCATCTTGAATCATTAAGAAATAAAGGCTGTTGAAGGCTTATTCGTTTTTTAATGACTGGAGTTTAATTTCATCCATATTTTGGTTTAATTTGCTCTCTTGTATAAAATTAACTCAATTTTTTTTGGTTAGTTTATTTTAGGTTAGGATTTTAAAATATTTTGAGGTAATTTTACACAGTGGTATAGTTAAACCAAAAATATATGGGCAAATTCAATCAAAATAGGGATGAATTTAAATCAGAGCCTATTTTTAATTTATTTTTTATGACTTTTAAGTACTTACTACTTACTCTACCAAGACCTTCAAAATCCTCATAAGGTTTTGATTTGCATTTTTCTCATCATATGACAGAATGGTTGCATTGCACTACAAAAAGAAATAAAGTGTCAAAAGGGCAAAATTTAAAACAAATTTTTGAAAAATTTTTCAATTTTTAGCATATTAACAGTCGCAATTTTGAGACTTTCAAAATTTCATAAAATATTTTACATTTATACCTAAACCTAAGATCCAAAATTTCAAAAATTAAACCAGGTTATATAAGACTAAGCTAGACTAAAAATCAGAGAAAATATCAAATTTTTGTCAGATTTTCGAAATTCTAAATTTTAAGATAACATGAGCTCAAAAAAGTAGACATTTTTCAAAATTTCACTCCTATTGGTGACTTAATATTGTCTAAAAGTAAATTTTTTAGAAAAAATTTGAGAAAATTAAAAATTTCAACTTTTTTAAATGTTTTTTCAATGTTTTTATAACCATACCAAGTTTACTAAACTGCTTAGAAAAGCTAAAAAAAAAGTACAATTTTAAGCTTTGGATTTTGACAAAATATATTTAGGCCAAATGTATTGATCTTTTTCCATCTTTTGTATGTTCTTTCCAGAGCTTTTTTCCTCGACAATTAATTATGCGTATATTTCTATAATTATTTGATTTACAATTTCAATTTTTCAAAATCTTTTAACACACATTTTTCTTCATGAGAATTTAGGCAAACCACAAACTACACACTTTTATATCTATTTAAAGTATTAGGTATATAATATCCAAGTATCTATTTGGGTCTGGAGAATATCTTTTTATTGTATAATGGCATTTAAATAGGATTTTAGATTCATTTCCGGCTCTGGTCCAAGTACCAAGTACCAAGTCCTAGTAAATTCAATGGCAAATGTTAGTCGTGGGATTTGAGTGCAGAAATATTTCTCATATAACATTGTACAATGTATCTGCATGTATATATTATGAGACTTTTTAATTTCTATCTTTACTTATTAAGTATTAAGAAGTATTAAATGTTAGATGGGAAATGACATACAATATTAGAAAAACCAAACTTTGTCGGCTCCTTAGGAATTATGAATAAATTATTGGGAAAAATTGTGTGAGAAATACATAAGCATGTAGTCAAGTTGTGCAAAGTCACATAGGATTGCTATTATTGAAACACTTATCTAAAAAAGCATTTTAAAAGCATCACATAATACAGAATTTTGATCATTTTAAATTAAAGATCTAATTATAAATGTTATTCATAAGGACTTTAGAAGTACCTACCTAAAATTTGGATAAAATTGAAATTTTTATTTCAAAATTCCTAAAGAGATTTGAGTTACAGCACAAACTATAAGTATAGTCAACTTAAATCTAAACCTATAGTATTCTACTGTTCTTAAACACTTACAAATTTTGCTAAAAATTAAAATTAAAAGTCTAATTTTTGAAAAAAAATCAGAATCTATTAGATAGGATAGCAAGTAATTATACTTATCTTATGGGTATACAAATTAGGTAGGTATTAGCTAAGTAGGTAGTTTAAGTACACTAGCTATGTATTAGCATTTATTAGTTATTTATTTATTAGTGTAAATATTAGTTGAAAATATTGTTAGTTTTAAATTTGTCCAAATTAGGAATTTAGAGTTTAGATTAAACAAAGGTAGGTTTGATTTGATTTGATTTTTAAATTTTGATTTGGCACTTGAAGAGTTAAATACCAAATCAAAATCGAGATCAAAATCAACAATTTAATTTATCTCTTGTCTTTTTACTATTTAACAAGTCTAAAGTATAAAAAATGTTTAAAATGAAACTTGAGGGGTTTTTGTCCAGGTATTATTATGTACATTTATGTATAAGGGTAAAAATGGCCAAGTCACTCGAGCAATTAGTTCAATCTCTTGAGTACCTAGTACCTACCTAGTAAAATATTTGTAGTACAATTTCGATCACTTTTGAATATAAAAAAATTGTAGAAAAAAATCCAGCTGGATGGCTAATCAGCTCGATTTATCTCTAATCTAGAGCCAATTCGAACTTTTAATCTCATTTGTACATCAAAATATTCATTCTTATAACACCTATATCCTACTATAAAGTATAAGCTCGAATTTTTAAAAAATAATGAAATAAACTGCCCGTTGTTTTTGTATGTCTGGTAAAATTGAATTTTAGAAAATGAAATTTGCGGCCGGACTTCAGAATGCAATGGTCAAATAATGATGGCTGCGCTGCGCTGCGCTGCATTAATAAAATAATTACCTCAATATATTAAAAATGGTAATCGGATCTTTAAGATCCAGTAATGCAGACTTGGACATAACAGATTGGATAATGAAGATTATGGACAATGCTTCCCCTTGCATT
>JAQIXA010001187.1:0-27652 GCA_034699045.1 Nanhermannia cf. coronata Gr-Ori-00579 | reverse complement strand
CCAATATTCCCAACCCTAAAAAAGAGACTTAAAATTGAAGGAATCTATTTTGGGAAAAAACAGACCCTTTTTAACTTGCTAATTATAATTGCTTAATTAATTTTTATAAATTTGGTTAGTATTCATTTGAATGCACATTTCTCCAATCTTTACTCTGATATGCTACATGACAATAAATTCTCTTTAATTGTTTAGATTTTTCGATCTTAAGTCGCCATTAAATTTCTCATTTAAAAGTTTTACGGTCCCGGCCTTAAGATCCTACAAATTATCTCAAATATCAAGCACACACAACTTACCACAAGCACACTGGGCAATACCAAATCGATTAATTTGACAACTTTCATAGCCTCGACAAATCCTGGATTCACATGGGTTTACACCTAAAAAACAGAAAAATATTCTCAAAATCTTGCTGAAATGCTTTTACGCTTAAAAGAGTGTGTCAAAAAAGGATCAGATTTATTCATACTGGAGAGTGTAGACTATAGGATGTGATCATGATAAATAAGAAATCTTTAAAAAGATTTTAGGTTTTTGTAAAAGAATATTTTGAGCCTAAATCTCATATCATATATGAGTAGTTCGAGTAGTAGTAGTAGTGCAAAAGAATAATAATCTCATTTTTATTTTGGTTAAGGGTTAATACTCGAAACCTTCCATTTATCACTGTAAGTGCGTATCAAAAATTCAGAATTTCATTTTCATAAACTAGGAGAAAATAATACAATGTAGTTAATACTACTTATACATACATATAGTGTAAGTAGATGATTATACAAGTCTCGATGTCTCGATAGCGAACATGAAAATGTGCTCATAACTTTCTCCATTTTCTCTTGCCTTACATTACAATGTAGTATTAACTTTCGAGGAAAAAAAAATCATTTTTATTTAAAATGCATTACCCAAGTCAGATTACTCACATTTACATATCCATTTTATTCTTATTCATATGTAAAATAATGATGAGATACGTGAGTTTATTCGCATAGAATCTTAGATTTTGAATTACAAATATACCCTACTTTACTTTAAGACTAAATTATTAATACCAAACCAATGAACTACCTATACTGATATTTAAAAGAGCATGTAGCCTAATATAGCAACTAATCAAATTAGTCATCCAAAATATCGAAACTTGAAATTTGTTTCGATGTTTCAAATCATGTATCATGTGTAATGTTTTAAGGGTATACTCGTAAAATAGATCAATTCTTTAAGATCTCAAAATATTTTGAAAAAATGCAGAATGCCTTAATAGAAAAAAGGAAATCAAAAATGTCGAGTTTTTTTTATATTTTCAAACTTCTGTGGGTAATTTAAACCTAATATTTAATTTCCTTACCAGATGAGCATTTTCCACGATAAATTATTCTCAAATCCATTCTACTCCTGCAAGCCTCTTGTCTCATGACACATTCGTTCTGAAATGTTTTCCCTGAAAAAACCATTCAAAAGTAGCATAAAAACATCAAATTTTTTTCGAGTAATTTTACCATTGGATGAACAGACAGGGTTGAAATCCATCGAGCAAGTTTCGGAACATCGACACATCGGCCTTCGATCCTCATTCTGTTCAATTTACAAAATTCAAATTTAAAAAACTTGATATAATTGATCATTTTAGTGGTATAGTAGAAAGCTTACCAAATGACACACTTGTGGTGGAGAACAAGAAATATCTTCACAAGGATCTGAAAAAACAAACAAAATTTTTAGCTCACAAATATCTGTATGAATGACACATAAATAAATTCATAAATAAGAATAAGAAATCTAAAGGATTTTCTTTTATTTTAAAACCTTATATAGGGTACTAGTCTGTAGTCTGATGGTGAGATGCATTTCATATATTATGGGATTTATTTTTGGACTTGGACTTGAGGGCTTTAGAAGGAAAAAATAGTCGCTTAGGTATATTTTTTTCATATTTATTTCTTTATCTCTGGTATATTTATATTATGCTTTTTTCCTACTCACATTAAATCCTCAAGTGAAAGCGAAATAAGTTCTTTTTACAAGACAAAAATCGAAAAAAGATAAAACTAGACTAGTTACTGTATACTGTATACTGTATATGGACTTGTAAAACTACTGTCATTTGACCAAATTATAATTTGTCAAATTGCAAACAAAAGATCCGATATCATACTCTATATTTTATGAATTTTGTATTTATCAAGATAATAAGACACCTTTTCAAACTTTTTTTAGTGAAATTCGCAAAAAAAATTTCTCATTTAGGTCATTGAAATTTTTGGCTATATGCATTTCTAATAAGAATTGACAGAAACTAATTTTACAACTTATTCGATAAAAACAACAATTTGAACCTTTTGTAAATAGACGAATTTTAGATTCTACAAAATGTCCGAATTTCCAAAGATTTTTATATTGTGAAAGCGAGAGATTTTTGTATCTTCGCTTTTCTTCTCGACTTATCTATATTTCCATCTATAAAGCAATTTTAATAAAATATACTGTTTTAAAAAAGAACTAGCTATATAACTAGCAGTAGTAGTAGTAGTAGTAGTAGTAGTAGTAGTAGTAGTAGTAGTAGTAGTACCCTAGTAGTAGTAGATGAAACTAGTGAATGAAATGGAGTGGTACAAAAAGGTATTGTTTTTCCTTTCTCACATAAAAGCACCTTTATTTTATACTACCTACTATTACATAATACTTTACACTCACTTCTACTCTATACTCTATGAAACTGAACATTTGAATAATGAAGTTTTTTGACTCGAGTCCTGCCCGAGAAAAAGTATGAGATTTCAGAAAGATATAACCTACCTACAGTATACAATAGTAGGCCTAGTACTAGTAGCGGAAATGAAGCCATTTATGGAAATAAAAGCTATTATTACATATACGTGATGTTTTCTTTTCTTTTAGATTTTTATTATATCTACATTACTACAGTTATATTACATTTATTAGGATATCTCAAAAATATTGTTTTTTTCCCTCTCTTTTAAATCCATATACTATATACCCAGGATAATATGATGCCTACTCGAAAATTTCCAATATCGACTGAATTATAGGGTTTTATGAATGTAATAATGACTACAATTCATCTTATTTATTCAAATTCGAACTTTATTAAAAAAGCATGCAATATCGGTATTGCAAAACTTTCAAAAATGGAACTTGTTGGATTTTCAAACTAACTAGAAGTTCATATAAGGTAATACAATACAATACATTTTCAACATTTTGTAAACTAGTAGATACCTACTATCTTTTTGTCTCTTTTTTGATAATTTTCTTCTTTGACATTTTAAGAAAATTATGTAAGAATGCATTTGAATTGATTGTAATTGTAAGTTTTAAAATTTAATTTAGGTTATTTATTTGCCGTAGGCTGTAGGGTACTTAAGCATGGTTGATTATTATTCGTATTTACTACAATTACAAATCAGTGAGAGAAAGCAGGGAACATTTATTGCATTTTGTCCTTACAATTTATGCTGATTAACCCATAAGGTTGTATACAAGACCTAGTCAAGGACCATTGTACGATTAATACTACAGTAGTGTAGTACAGTACCTAGGTACTTACAAATGCTTACAAATTCCAATAAATTTAAACTGGCTTCCACCCACAAGTATCCAAAATCCCAAACTACCACAATATAAAATTATATCAGTACCCTACTAGTAGATCTACAACTAGTATTGTTACTTGGAGAAAATCTCAAAATCTAGGTTGAATTTAAAATTTAATTTAACCAAAGAATGCAAGCATGCGAGCTATGGGGGTTTTTGGCAAATCCTGGGGAAATATGATGGTGCGAGAGTGATAATAAAGTACAGCATAATAGTGATAACAAATAAATAATAATGAATGCAAAATATCATATTTCTCTACGACCTAAATTAATCTTTTCGCCGATTATTTCACATGGTATTTAGTGAGCGAGGAGACAAATAGGATTAAATTTAAATACTCCAAAAATACTTTAAATTCGCAGTAGGGGGATTTAAGTATAAATTAATACAATTTTCTTGAGTTTTGATTAATAGTTGCTTCTAGTAAGCTTATTTGTAAACAGGTGAGAAATTTATTCAACTATTAAAGGATTTCATTTCAGTTTTAAAATATTTTGATATTCTGCTAGAAATATATACGTAGGTATATACAGGGTTATCCAGAAAGGACTGGCGAAAATTTAGATTACCTATATTATAAATAATAGAGACTAGATTACATTTTTAACAAGTCGATAGGAAATTTAATGTAGTAGTGTACGAGAAGACTCTCTTGAATTTAAATTTTGATGATTTGAGATTATACACCTCTGTGTCTGGGTCTAAATTTTTTCAATGATATGAATTGTAAGTTATAAATTTACGATTAATGTCTCGAAAAATTATTTTATCTCTAATAAATGTCTTTTATAAATATTAGATTTCACATAATGCACACTTATTAGAAAATAGAATTATCTTACATAATAGAAAAGATGCCTTCCATTCCATGCTATTATTCAGTCAAAAATTTAAAAATTGCCCTACTTATGTACAATTTTTAAAATAATATCTATTATAATTAGAAAATTTTGATAATGACAACTCTTAAAGAATTATATGTACTAACAATAAGTACCCAACTAGCAAATTCAAAAGCTTATGTGCAAGTATCTTTTTTGAAGAAAATTGTCCAGATACATAGTGAGATCTAGCCCTTTTAAAGAAAGGTGTGGTGATGTAAACAAAAAGGCGTTCGATTGTTCCATTTACGATTACGATTAGACTATAACTATGTAGATACTAGTCTTACTAGGGCAAGTCAAATAACCCATTTGGAGAAATTCCGGAAGTGCGAATAGGAGATTTATGATGTCCGCATAAGGAATTTAATTTGCTGTCTAATTGAAGTTCAAACTTTCCAACTTCAACTCAAACTCAAACTCGAGCAAATTGTTACTGAAGATACTCGAAAAACCTTAATTTAACCAGACTAGCATACAAATAGTTCCATGTATTAGTATAGTAGGACTGTAGGACATCTAATTTTCTAATTCTAATAGCAAGTTGCTTGCTTCTGGTCTGATTCTATGAATTTATACCAAAAATACTAAAATACTGATAGTAAGGATTTCAGATGCTAAAGAAAGAATTAGGTCAATTTTTAAATAAGCAAAGTTCAAAGCTTCAAACAATACATTTTTAAAAGCCATTTAAATATACCCTACTGTAATTATTAATTATACATGCATATAGTAGCATACTTTATGACTCCAATTTAATATCATCCCTATTTTAGCTAATTTACCCATGAATGAAATTAACCCAACATTTTAAAAATCCTAAACCTAATAATCAAATTGTCAGTTAAATGCAGTTTTTAATTCTATTTTTTTGATTAATTTTCGATTATATTGATACTGAAAGTGAAAGTACACAAGTACCAAGACTTTACCAATCGAAGCTCTAAATTGACAAAATTACTTGATACAATATTTTACTTTATATATTGAACATAGGTTAAGGTTAAGACATTCTTTATAACTAGTAATATAATATTTAGATGTTGGTGTTGATACGAGGTAGTTGTACCTTAGTACTTGCTTTTGTATATACCATGGTACTATATTATATGCTTGATATAAATCTTAAAAAGTAAATAGTATTATAGGGGTACTCACCACATTTTCCCATGTATTTCATCGTAATATTTCGGGCCGTTCGACAAGCTTCCCTGTCCATTTCGCATCTGTTCTTATACACTCGTCCATTGCTCGCACAAACTTGTTGAGACTCTTCAAAATAAAGAACAATTTTAAAAAATTTAAATATTATACTTTAATAATTGTCATTTAATCGTACTTTTATTAGAAAATATACCTTCAGAATCGCCATAATTAGGACATTTTTCGGGACATTCACAGGTTGCATAAATCCCGTCCTTTGAGGGTATACACCGGGAGCCGAAAAGACAAGCGTGGTTCGAACATGGATTCGGCATATCTGATCGATATAAATAACAACAATTGGTCAATCCCGCCAAAAATATAGTCAAAATCACAATCAGCCACTTGTACACCATCATTTTACACATTTTATACATTTCTAAATGAGGTTTTTTTTGCCGAATAAATCGATATTTTAATACACAAATCTGGGCAAACTTAAACCAGTAGCTTTAACATAAATTCCAGGAAATCAACTTTGATCTGATTTCTGGTATAATAGTATTAGGTACTGACTGAAATAGTAGTTGCTATTTCAGTCAGTTTAATAGTATTAGAATATGAATAGAAAAAGGTGAAATCAGGTGAAAGTTAGACTTTGAAAATGAACCAAAACCTCGACTGGTGAATTTGCTACTGTTCTCTCTTATGGAGGTTTTGTAAGGTTCAAATTAGTTTTAGAACCAAAACCAAGACTTCAACTTCAAGTCTGAATTCTGAGGGTTTGAATGAAGGCTCCTTTGAAAAGTAAATCTGTGGTCTTGAAAGCCCGCATTTTCCTCAAAATTTTGCAACTAACTATATCTCTACATACACTACATACCTATGTATGTATGTATAAGTATGTTGAAAACATTAGAACTGTTAAAACTAACACGCTTGCCTACTCTATTTTATTTCTATTCACCTTATCCTTTACACTAACCATTAGTATGTATACTTACATAAAAGAGTATACATACATAATAATAAACTTCATGAACATTCATACATATTAGGGCTGAGGGACCGGAACTGCCAAGACATATAAGTGGTGTAGATAGTACAGCCTATTAAGTCCCAAAAATACTGAGGCAAAAAAAACCCAAGGTATAATCTAATCTAAAAATTTATCCTTTTTTTTGCCCACATTTACTTTCTTTCGACCCTACCTGCCTACCTATAGTACAGTGTAGTTGTACAAATTAAGTTGAAACTTTTTTTTTTTAGTTTCTCTTACCTCATAACTTAAATAATAATCTAGCCCAAACTTTCTCTTAATAATACACCTACTACTACTTGTACTTCAGTATCCAACCTTAGTACTTTATTCGTACAAATGCAGCAAACTTTTTTTTTTTAGAAAAATTCACTTTATACTTTGATATTTATGACCGGAAAATTACTCGAGGAGTTGTAATTCTAATTAAATCATATTCTAATGAACCTTTTGATGAATATTTTATGAAAAAGTTGTAAACTTTTTTAAAAGGCGAATTATTTTGCCTTTGGGTGTATTTTTCCCCTTATACTATTTGGTTGGTAAGTAAAAAAGGGGGGCTGAGAATATCAATAATACATTATTTTTGAAAAGTCTCTTCTAGTCCTACTAGTAGATATTTGTAATGCCTTATAACTCTATTGTACTAATGTAATGCCATCATCATCACCTTTTCCACACCATAAAACATTTTCCATATACTTTCTCCCAACTTATTACGAGTATTGACAAGTAAAACTTGTCAAATTTGAGTAGAACTCTCATTGAAATTGAAATACTAATCTTAAGTCTCATTTTTGATTTCTGCAAAAAAAAGTTTACTTCCATTTGATTAACATGGGGTATATGGACATTGGAAATTGGCCAGATTTTGATCAATTTTAATGCCAATTAAAAATATTTAGACATTTTTTTCAACAAAAATAATTAGTCAGATTTTTTTGATATAATTCCATTTCCTTTATAAAAAATTGTAGGTACTTTCCCAACTTTATTTGAAAACAAGTTAAATCAACTAAAAATTTGATATTTGAAATAAATTCAATGACATCTTTTTGAAAACGGTTTAGTAGGGTAGGGTACTTAATGTACTAAATGTATAAAGATTTTAATTTTTTACGATTTTTGTGATTTAAGAGACACATTGTATGGACAATTCCTTTAAAAATTTGATTTTTTTTAGAAAAAGTATATTGTTACTTGTAAAAAGTGTGACTATGTAAGTACTTAAGGGTATGAATAGTTACATGTTGTAAGTAGTAGCTACTACTAGGAGTAGGGTAGTAAGAATGGAATGGTGTAGAAAATAATAATTCATTTCACCGCCTTCGGTATTTCATGATGAAATGAAATGATGTTCTCTATCTCTCAATTTTTTGATGGCAGTTTGAGTATACTTATAGAGGTTTTTGATGATCTATTCTTTCCTTTTTTACTTCTATAGTAGTAGTAATAGTATGTAGAACAGTATGTAGAACTATTACTTATGCTTTTACCATACTTGTACAAAATTCGAGAAGTGAAGTGTGTGAACATATGAGCTTGATTATAATGATGATGTGCCAGAAAATGTAGATATGAAGAGCACTTTGGTATGAATGAGCTAACTGCCATAGATAAAGTGTAAAATATCGAGTTTACATACCCAAATATAATAAGTATGTTAATAGACCAAAATGTCAAAAGATAAGTTTGTCAAAAAAATCAATTTTGGATATTATATGATATCTAATTCAAATTAAGTTAGGATATATTACTATTAATTTGTGATATAACTAATACCGAAATATAATACCTGACTATATTTTATGATTAAAGCAGCTTATTTACTATCCAATACTTATATAAGTATAGAGTATTAACACAAAAATTTGAATTTCTTATTCTTATCGTTAGTCAGATGGTTACTTATTTATATTTATTAATAAGCCATTCAAACTTTTTTTTATAATTTTTTTAAATTAAAAATTTATAACAGTTTTTTGAAGTAGTGTACTCAAATTCATTTTGAATAAAATATTTGATATAAAAATTTTACAAACAATAATTAAGAACTGTACCAAATTGACTATTCTTTTGAGTACACAGTTACTCTTATTACTTATTAGATTAAAGTTTTGAGAGAAAGTGAACAGAAAATTTCAAAAATTTTTATTTGGTTGAATGACTGGCATTTTTGAAATGAATTTAAAATGAAGGTACAACATTTATGACAAAGGTAATGAAAATTTCATAAAATTATCACTAAAATTTGTCAAAGTGCTAACTATGTATCTGTATAAGTAGTACCTGCTGATATTTGCGAAATTGTCCTTTGTTCTAGTTCTAGATAAATGAAGATAAAATTGTGAGCAATATGTCAATGATAAATGTAAGAATGTCGACTACAGAACAAAACAGACTTTCCCTTCAATTTCACCCAAGAAAAATGAAAGCCATTGACTGAATCGGTTTTGTAATTTTAACTCTTTATAAAGTAACTACTTTGTATTTAAGTAGCTTATAAAGGGTTAAAAATTATCAAAAGTCTGAAGCAGGTGTGCTAGATTTCTGCTCGAATTAAATAGGTTACTAATGCCATAACCAGTATGGAATCACTTAATATTGTACCCTTATTTAGTGTACAATAGGTACTTGTATTGAAACCTATAGTAGTGCTAGTACTAGTGCATATACAGTAAGTATATAGTGGATTATTTACATAAGAATATCCAATATTTGCCAAAAGGCTTTCAAATTTACAGGAGAAATGTTGAATTTCACTTTTTAAAAGCTTTCTTTTGGCAATTTTGCCTGCCTGCCTAGAATTACATATCCAAATGCGAATATTGGGTAGGGTACTGGTATTTTATTAGGAAATCAAAACATGATCTTGTAGTTGAAAATCATATTTTGAAATTTAAGTTTTTGACTTGAAACTTTCAATAACTACTACCATATAATGGGCTAAGTGATCCTACAGCTATATGGGATAGGATTACTTTGTTCAAAAATACTAGTACTAGGCTTTAATCAACTCCACTAGATGAAGTTGATTATTTAATTGTGCGAGCAAAGCAGCGTTGAAATGTTATTTTTATCTCAAATAAAAAAATTTGCTGCCCTTCCGGTGGACCCTTATAGGGTCCGCAGCACCGCAATGGGTGGGGCCACCTGGGTTTTTTGTCGAAATGGCACACCCCCACCCTATGGGGGTCCTTCATGCCAAATTTGGTTAAGATCGGTCCAGTAGTTCTCAAGTTATCCTCTGGACAAACAGACAGACTTATAAACAGTCAGACAGACGAACAAAGTGCAAGCAAAGTTGAATAGTAGGTGCTCGCTTCGCTCGCACAACTACTTATATATAATAAGGAAAGGGAAATTAAATGAAGTAAAAAATCTCAGTTTTTTTTTCAAAAAAAACTCTAAACTGTCATAAACATTTGCTGGTGCAGTTTATCTTCGTTTTCAATTTGATTTCTATTTTTTATTTAAAGAAAAAAATAGCATGTATTTTTGCATCAAGTTATGAGATCTTCTGAAGGAATTGGAAAGAATTGATTTGATACATATATTTAAAATATTTCAATTTCACTTTCAGTCCAATTGATCTCATAAGATACTGCTAGTTATACAATGCTACTATATAGTATGATTTGAAAAATGTTTCATTTTATCCTCTGTTTGAGACTTTATTCAAAGAAATGCTTTTTCTACTAGTACCTAGTAGTAGCTTCAGTCAAACAATTGGTACCAAAAATAGACTATTGGAAATAAATAATACTGCTAGATATTATGTGTAATGGCATTATAAATATTACCTAGTAGTATTTAAATATGGCTATATAGATATTAGATACAAAATGATATACAATACCAAAGAGAGAGAAAAAAAAAAGAATTTGCATTTTGTAAAAAAATTCCTCGACAGAACTCTAGGGTATGAGAGAAATTTGGAGAAATTTATTCATTTTCTGAACGAAGCCTTTTACAAACTTAATCTACTGCTAGATATTGATTTCAAACTTGGATGGTTTTCCAATCAATTCAGTTAGGCAAAAATGTACAAAAAAAGAGACTTTTTACAACTATTTATTTATATAAAAAGATTATATGTATCTAGCTACTTATATATTTCGTAGACTCTTAATCAAAAGCAAATTCGTCAAAATAGGGTGCAAACATACGTACTATTTAGTACTTGGAAATTTTATTAAAATTTATTTTACTGATACAGATAGATATGTATACCTAAATATCAAAATTTGGTAACTTTACAACTTTTTAAAAATATCGGCCAGAATGATCGTTTAAACCTCTTCTGAAGTTTGAACCTCAAAATCTTTAAAAAAATTCCAAAAATCAAATAATCCTAACTAGATCATTAACAGCCTTTAGATTAATAGTCAGCCTTATTTCAAAGACAATTTTTTCAAAACTATCAAAAACTATATCCTTTTTAGTAAATACGATTAGTACAATTTTTTACGATTAGTACAATAGCTTGAGATTACATACTACAATACAAGACATAGGTACTTAAAATCTAGATTTTGAAATATAAAAGCAATTAATCGTGTACCTATATCTATTAGCATTTTGGAATGAAATTTTCTGCCTACTGTAATGTAATAATATCTGTAATATATAGGTATAGGTACTGTATTTGTCTGTAATTTTGTAATTTTGTCAATTTTACCCTTGGACCAAATGATTAGATACAATTTCTAATATGATATAGGTAATAATATGTAATATGTAATAGGAATATATGCCAAAGGCTAAGTAAAAGTAAAAATATTTGATATAGAACTTCCGCCTATCCTATCCCACTGGAATTCCTGACTCAATCCAGTTATACAATTTTTTTTTGGAATTTTTTTTCGCTTGAGGAACAGAGCGACATTTTTGCGAAAAAGGAAAGCAAAAAAGCACCATACTTGTTTCACTTTTTTCTCTATCTTGATCCTGCCAAGATCAGAGATTAAAAAAGATAAAACCATAAGATAAAAACATAAATCTACCTTTATACTTGTACACCATAAATTATAGCTTTTTTCAAAAAACATTCATCTTCAAATTTCATACTTCAAACCCTCTAATCAAACTGATAAAATTCTCAAGATAATTTGAATATTTTTTTGATTTTAGAGATTTTGATATGTTGAACATTTTGTTTACAAGTTTACTACAGATTTTAAGAACTTTTTTTTACAAGTAGGTATTAATTTTGTTTTGGCTCTTTTCCATTTGTGGTCCAACTTTCTTTATCGGATCTCATAGACAGTACTAATATAAGTAATACTGTAAGTACTAGTACGAGTATGAAAGAAAGATGAGATGAGTTATGGAGAAATCTTTAGATATAATCCTAAAAACATAAAATTTTCAAAGTTTTCCCATAAATTTTGTCACTTTACTGGTGGAGATAATACAAAGATTATTGCTCACATCCTAGAACAATGTCCTCAGTACTTAAAAACACTAATATCAGGGAATTATTTTATACTATTTACTATTTAACCCATCTCGATAGCTCGAAAAAATAAAAAAATGCATCAAATAACTCAACTTTAAAAACTATTTTAACGAAATTCTCATTGCTAAATTCTAGTATGGTAAATAACTGTCATAACTTCTGAGATATTTTAAGTCAAGTTTAGGCTTTTCGGCTTTTCGTTCTATTGGATAATACATAAATCGTGTGAATTTTGATCAAAATTTTGAATAAAATCGAGTTGTTTTAAAAAATTCAAAGGATATCTTTAGGTTATAATGGGCCTTCTGGCTTTCTTTATATGAGGTTTAATATGCAAAGATCTGAAAACCGAATATACTGATATCTTTTAGATATCAGTACCTAAGTAATTTATGATAATTTTATGATTACATTTTCTAATATAAAAGCTGTAAATGGAGCACTTTTTTGTACTGTACTTGTACTGTATTACATTAAAATATCATATTTACACAATTTCAAGTAATTTGGTTCTTAAATTTCAAGATTTTGTAGCTTTTTATTTGAATAGAATGCTCATGTTTCTCATTTCCTACCAAATTAAATTAATTAAGTATAACATGTGTAAATATACAAACAATATTCTTTATGGATATATGATCTTTATGAAAGTTCTATGTTATGTAGGGTACGAGTATTATGTAAAAGGGTAAAATGTCATCAAACTTGGAAATAGTTTTGGAACCAAATGTTTTTTAATATTAGTTCAAGACCCCCTTATTTATATAAGCGAATTTTAATGAATATTTTGGCCTTTTCTGAATCTCGTTATCAAATATTCTTCTCATATCTACTCTCGAAATAAGTTTTAAGTTTCTTAATAAAGAGTCTTCAGCAGCCAGACTTTCATTCTTAAAAAAAATAAGCTCAAGTCTGAGAAACTTGTGAAAGAGGATATGAAATTCCTTGTAAACTCATTAAAAATGCTATTTTTTAAAATTGAAATTAATGAGGAAAGTTTGACTTTTTCCAAGAGAAAAGTTAAACCAACCTTAATATCATAGCATAATCATATTTACATTAAGAAAATAGTATGAACCACATTTTTTGTACAAATTATACAAATTAAGGGTCGAATTGCCAGAATATTTAAAAACCAATTTCCCTATTATAAGGTTGTACCAAAGCTAAAGCATTTTGCTCAGTTTTTTTTAAAATTCGGGTACATATGGTACTTTATAAAGGGGCTTGAGGGCATTTTACCAGTAGTATAGTTGTATGGGGAGAAAGCTTAATTGAAAAAGTTCATTTCCTAAGGAAATTATAACTTGACTATGACTTTATTATAGTAGTAGTATTACTTGTAATCGTATTTATGGTGTTTTATCTGTATTACAACACATAGATAAATAAGTTGAACACAAAATGAAATTTCAATAAATGTTCGCACCCCACATTACTTACTTTAAATTGCATATTGAATTGTGAAGCATGTAATTTAATGGCTTGAAGATATTTTATCGCATTTTAATTACAAACTAAATGTCCACAAAAACCAGATTATTTTGAAGTTCAATTCAAAATTACTTCATCTGGTCATATTCAAAATTGTCAAAATTTCTACATCGAGTTTTTAAAATTAGGTAGAAAATTTCAAAATGAAATTTAGGATAAACTACTGATCTGACTAATTATTATAATTTGAGAAAAATGTTTAAATTTTTTCAATTGGCATCAAAATTGATCAAAATCTGACCAAATGTCTTAGAATAGAAAATAAGTAATATTACTATACAGATAAATTTCTATTCTAATTTAAGACAATTGACCAGATTTTGATCCATTTTGCTGCCAGCTGAAAAATTTTGAACATTTTTAAAAAATAATAACAATATAAGTCAGATTGAAATATTGTTATATTTTCGAAATGACTAATTTTAAGCCTACCAATTTATTCTATTTTATATAGGTACACGATATATGCTGATAGTAACATTGTATAAGTTATTGGCATAAGGTTTACTTATACATATTTAGGTAAGGTATTGATCAAAATTTTAACAAAATTGAGAAATTTTATTGGTTAAAAAACTTGCACTTACTTAATCGTAAACCAAATGGTTTGCAAATTAATACCAATTTGTTCATTTTTTCGACACTTTTGGTGTCTGATTTGTACTCTGGATCACGGTATTTTCCAAAACCGGTCTTTTCTACACTCTTCAGATTTTCCATTTGAACTAATAAATATTGCTCTAGTGTCAAATGGGAATCGTTCAAGCTTGAAGATCTCTATTTTGGTGCAAATAAAATGGCCTATAGTAAAATACTAAATAACAAATATGTACCTAGTTTAAAAGCTCTTGCATTCAAAATATGGAGCATGTGGATTTACTCTGTACAATAAATAGAGTGAGAAGTAAAAAGTAAGTTCCATAAGTTCCGTTTCAAATTTAATCCCTGGTGGTTACCTATACAAGTATAGTACAAAATGTGTAAGTTTTTGCAAAGAAAAAAAAGTAGAAATTCAGCTGTCAGCGAGAAAACGGGAATTTTGAACGTGAAAGTCATAATTTCGGCGGGTTCAGTTTTTCGTGACACCCCCGCCTACTACCAGTAGCTGTAGCTACCCTGGCCTGCCCAAACCCGCCTGCTGTTACAAACTAATACAAATTCTTTGAATTTACTCGAAATTTTCAAATTTTCAAATTCTCAAAATACTTATTTAGGTATACAGAAGTAGGTATAGCATAATGTCCTATGTTTATACCAACAAGAAAAGTTACTTTTTAAAATTTGAAATATTCTGCAAAAACATTCAAAATACTGATTTAAAAACAGTTTGAAAATGACGGAATAAAACCTATTATTATTTTAAAAAGTCTAATAAGTGATAAAATTGCATTATCTAGCTTTTTAATCTAGACAAAGACATATGTAAGATTATAAAATTCAAAACTAAAGACTGGCTTAAAAAAATATAATCTTCAAACCTAAAGTGCAATAATAGGTAGTATAATCTAAGCCGATTTGGTGTTTATAAATGTATGATAGTAGTATTTGAAACTTCTTTTGATTAGTTCTATACCTTTACTTGTAGATATGTATCTAGTTGAAAATTCGACCTAAACAAACTAACGAATACTACTAGAACAAGTATACGTATGGTATTTGTATTTTGTATAAGAGTTTGAAAGTCGACAGTCGACAAAATAAAACTCAAAATTGTATTAATAGTCGAAACACTCCAGTAGTCAGTAGTAGTAGATAGAACAAAGAGGGGAAAGAAATGTGAGAATTTGAATTGAAAATGCCTAAATATACAATACTATATAGTACAGTACAAGTAGGTACAAGATATACTTATAAATTAATTTTAATAAAATGAAAGAGGTCCACGAACTTTTTATTCCTTTTTTCAAAGATATACTTGTAGTATGAACTTATACATAGGGTACTACTACTACTAGTTTTGTAAACAAATCATTCATCATTCGTAAAATTCATTTTAGCCCTTTCTTTATAACAGTAGTACTAGAACTATGACTATGAGTATTAAAAAGTTTTCTACTAATCCTAATCTCTCATTTTTTCAAGTTCCTTGAAAAAACAAAACAAAAAAGAAATTCAAATTCAAGGTTTTTGACTACTTAAAACTTATTTAATTTAGTTCCTAACTTATAGATTCTTACGATCAGAAAAAACTTTGAAAAGTTTTTCTAGGTAAGATTAGATCTAAATTAGAACTTATTAGCATATACGAGTAGATAATTAATTTTCTAATCTAAAATTTTTCAAACTTGTGCATTTCAAGTGACTGATTTTGACCTTTTTTTACAACAAAATGATTATATCTGCGTAAATTAAGTTTAAAACTTACCGCATTCACCAGGATGTTTAATTCGAACAGATTTTTGATTTTGGCAGGCATACATTCGAAGTAAACACTCATTTGGGTAGGTATTTTCATCATTGCCTATTACGTAATGTAAAAAATAGATAATTACTTAGATTTCAGTATCAGTATCAGTTCAGTATTTAATATTTTTTTAGATTTGTTTTTGGGAAATTAACATGAAATAATCCAAGTTAAAAATGATTCACGTGTTATTTATAAGGTAAGTATTTTCATTACCACAAACTGGATCATAACTTGAACTACAGACATCTGGGCAACCTTTTAATTAGAAAAATTTGCATAAAAATTTGTTCATTTGACATTTTTTAGTAAAGACTTAAAAAAACTTACGGCAAACTGCTCGCCCATTTTCAACAAAACACCGCGAGGCAAAGGCACAGAATGTTTGCTCACAAGGCTCATCTGAAATTGAAAAATAAAAAGATTTTAATTACAAAATCCATTTTAAGCCATAACTATCAAGTCTCAAGTACAGAGATTAAATTAATTTGCCCATGTCTAAAATACCCAAAAAACTTAAAAGGAAGCTCAAACCTTAATTACCAAAATCATGACATAATCAATTAATTCCTTTTCCACAAAAGGTCATTTACAAAATTAAATTCGAGATTCACACTGTCACACGAGAATCACTTTGAAACTTTTCACTAAAAAAGGCCCAAAAATCTCGAATCTGGTAATCTTTTTCCAACTTTCTCACGTACAATCCTCATATATTAGAATTTGCGTGTCTTTTTGACTTTTCCCTTTTGAGAAAGTCCCCCCAAAAAGTAGACAAAAAAAGTCAGGAAAGCATTTTTTTCATAAAAGTCATTTCATTCAGTCGAGAATGAGGGAAGGAAAAAGTTGAATGAATAGACTTAAATTTTATCTGTTATGCAGGGGGTAATGGGATTTTAAAAAAAGGCTTATTTTTCAAAGTATTTTACTATACAAGTATAAATGTTTATATTGGTGTTTATGCAAGTGAAATCTGTCAAATTGGGCAAATAAATGAAATACCCCAGAAAAGAAAGAAAAGCCGATCAGAAACAAACAAGATTTACAGAATTTACACTTTATTTGCTATTTACCAAATAAATAAAAATGCATATAAATAAACACAAAATACAATTTCATTCTTTCTACTTGTCCTATTTCATCAAAGTTCATCAAAATGACATTTTGGAACAAAAAATTCCCATTTGTTTTCCATCAAAATTTGGAACTTTGACAGTCGTATCCTCATTGCTAAAGTATATGAGAAACTTAATAAATTTTTAGCTATAGAATGAGTTACCTAAGTCTTGTATTATATAAAATTGGGTCAATTTTTGAGATATTTTGACGCTTTTGATAGAACTAAAGGTCTAAACTTCCGACTTTAAATTTTTATAAGATTTTAAACTAGCTATTCAGGTTTCATATGTGCATTTTTCAATTAATTGATATACCTATGTGCTGTGTTTGTACCAACTATATGTTCATTAGACTCTCCTTTATTTATTTTGAAAATTTTTATCCTACCTATATGGATAGCAAAATCTCTTTGAGATTTGAGACTGAAGAATTACAAATTTTATAAACAAACCCCAATTCTCATTGGATTTGCCAAGTTCAAAAAACCTAAACCCCGAAATCGTGCTCAAAATCTCTAATGAAGTATTGAAATTTGAAATTTTGTTTCTGAATATTTTGCCAGATAAGCTTCTCCTAGATTTGAATTTAAGCCTTTACATACATAGATCATACTATAGGTACAATATCTGTATAAATAAGTAATTACAAGTTCACTATTTCATTAGGATCTTTTTACTTTTTAAAATGTAAACTTTTTTTGGTTAAAAAAATTGAAATCCTATGGGGCAAGGGGATAAGCACCAAAGCGTGAAATATCGATCGAGCAAATTCTCTCTTTTTATTTTATTTTAGTTTAGTTTTTTATTTTCTACTCGATTTCTCAAATAAAATAAGTTGTACTAGTACTGTAGTAGATTAAATACATATATTGTATAGTATAGTATGTAGAAAACAAATTACTTTTTGTATTTTGTTAAGGATAAGGAGTAAGGATGATGTGGTTATTAATATTTTTAGTCAACAGATGTAATACTTCTTATTAAAAATACAATACACTTTTAGTAAGAACCTATATCTGTACTACTAGTAGTAAGAACATGGTTAAAAAATACACTTAAAAAGAGAACCAGTTGAGCGTTCAAAATTAGATGAGATAGGCTTACATGAACTTATTATTTTATTTTTATAAGTTATCCATGAGCTGGAGCTGGATTTTTCATCATCGAGAACTAATCATTTTTTGCCTCCTTAAGAAAACATAACTTGTACTTGAAGCCTATAAACTTAACAAGAATACTCAGCTATGAACAAGTTATTCGGACACTTGAAGATAAATAAAGTGACAAAAAAGTTGATACTTTGATGTAAAATATCCAAAGACCTTTTAAAAAAGACCTTAATATTTTTAAATCCTCAAATAAAATAGGATCTGTTGACTTACAAAAAGCGATTTTTTGACAAAAATGTAAGTTTAGAGATAAATTTTTGATAAATTCTTAGGATTAGATCCGTACCAGTACATAATCCTTCTAGATAGTAGACCTAGAGTTATGAAATTAGCAAAATTTTAAGTTAACAAAGTCATAATTGTCATGATCTAGCACTAAAATTTGACAAAAAAAATTATAAAAATTTCTTTTAAATAATTCTAATTCAGTAGTATATTAGGTTTCAAAGCTAATTTATCCAAAAAAATTCCATTTTAGATCGATTTCTAATGGGTTAGTCATATTCATTTCCCTACCTTGAAAAATTTTGGTATTTTAAATTTTGGCAAACTGAAAGAAAGTCATATTTTCAATAATTATTTTTTTTATGTGGGTACTTATGTAGGAAGTGAAGCTACGTTTAACTTTTCTACGCTTATCCCGTCTATACTTGTACTACTTGTAACTTGTATAGGAAAAACGATAAAAAATGAATCTGAAAAACAAAAAAGTAAACTTTTTCGAGGATTTTTGTAAAAAAAACTTTGTACAAATAATACAAGAGGCAAGTGTAGAAGTAATTCAATTATCCACATGCCACAAAAGCAATTAATAATATCCTTATCTGAGTAACTTTGAGTAGAAAAAATTGACAGAAAGTGAAAGAAATATAATATAATTTTGTATAATTTGCCGGGTCAGAAGTTTAGCAGAGGAAATAACAAAACATTGAGCTTCCAAATATTGATGTACTTGGCATCTAAACAGTACTACTAGTCCGTGTACTAATGCTTTATATAACACATCAACACCAATATGGAAAAGTACTAGTACTAGGATACTAGTACCCTATAGGGTATAAAAATAAGTACAACTTTTATTTTATTCCTACATTTATCTAAAATGTATGAAACCTGTTCGCGTGTTTTTTCTTCAAGACTCCTCGAGTTAAGTAAAAGTAAAATGCAAGTTTTGAGGTTTTTTTTTCTTCCAAAAAAAGGGAAACAAAATCGAAATCAAATGAAGAAGAAGAAACAAGAGTTTAGGGTAATTGTTGTATAACATGCAAATCTTAATACATATTATTTAACTTGGTGTTGAAAAAAATGGATTTTTTTCACATTATTATGATCACATTCAATTCAGACAATTCATTATTATCAACTACAACTATTTTGATGCTTTTAAATAATTTCAAAAAAGATCATACCTACTATTCAAAACTTTCGAAATTTTGTACGAGTAAGTTATGCAAGGTTTTTATTTTTGATACCAATTTATGAATTGTAAGTACTAGAAATGTATTTTGATCTTGAAGACATCAAAAGATTTAGAAAATTTTTGGGATAAATTTTTAATTTTGATATCTAGGCATTTTATTCTATCTGTAGGCATATTGTCTTATGTTCGCAATTTTACAACCAATAAGTGCTTTACGGATCTAAAATAAATCTAAAATTGTCATTTTTAGATATCAATTTCAATTCTTCTTGGTTGTTTAGAAAGCCCTCTTAATAAAGTAAGAATGTCTCCTAAAAGCGTCATCTACTATATTGATATAATCGGCAAAGTTCAAATTTCAATTTTCTAAAAATTTCTTGATAATTGGCTTAACTTGATGTAACTAACTAACCAAAGCCTCAAGTACCGCAAAAAATAATAAAATAATCAGTATTTACAGTAGTATTGTATGTAGTACAAAGGCATTATTACATCGAATCTCAACTTGATATTTTCAAGTACATATATCTGTACAAAGATGCGGTTAGTTAGTTTATACATAAAATAAGCAAATTAGATTCCACTAATTATCCAGGAAACTTCACTATAAGTACCCTATATATATCGGTAATTCGGTACTATATAAAGAAATAAGCTAAAAGTACTACAAAGACAAAGGGGAAAATATTCAGACCAAACTACTTTTAAAGTCCAAAAACAACCTTTAATTCTAAATTCTTACTCATTTTATTATCGACTACTAGTCCTACTCGTACTAGTACTGGTAACAATAAGCTAAGGTATAAAATCCGAAAAGTACTTTAGAGCTTTTATTAATGAGGAAATTCTCATTAGCTCTCTGATACACAGAGAGACAAAAAGCCGAATTGAGTTTTGAATTTCACAAAAATAACTTTTACCCAATATACAAACTTGTAGTTGAAGTAGTAGGTAAGTAACTATATTGCTAATGCAGTATAATAATAGAGTAAAAGTGGAACTTATCGGGTCTTAAGCCAAAAGTCTCGACTTAAGTTGGTATTAGTACTATTAGTCAAGTCCCCAATGAGATAAGACCTATAAAAAGATCCCTTGTACTTACACAAAATAAGTATGCCCAGCTAATAATATTAACTTGTAAGTTTCTCTTTCTCTACTACCATACAAGCTAGCTAGGAGAGAGAAGCTTTTAAGCCCTTCAAATTAACGTTAAAAGCACCTATACTGTTACTAACTAGGTATCTTTCGAAAAATAAAATAAATAAGTTGATTAACTCGAGTTTTCCTGAGAAGTGAAGTACACTAAATACGATCATATAGTCCAGCCAATTATATCAAAATACATAGGTATAGGAAGTTAAAAATTTTATGAAAAAAATCTGAAATTTGAAAGTTAAAATCAGCATTTGTTCAATTTCTTTATTCAAAGATGCTTAAATCAAGTACAGATAATTTTTGGATTTTTGGACATTTTGGTTTTGGAAATTTTACTATTTAGTACTTGACATATTGGCCAAATGGATCATTCTACTGTAGTTAGAAATACATTCTGAAAGTAAAATAAATTTTGTAATTTTTCTACAAGTACATGCCTATTAACTTATAACAGAATGTATGCTGAATTATACGAGTAATTGAAAGGCATTTGGGGATAATTTTGCTTAGGTAAATGGATTATGTATGTGGAGAAAGTAAATTTCTCCATTTCATTTCAAACTCTTCGTAGTCTAAATAATTTGAACTGACAAGTGTCACATTGGGACTTTTATGTTGGTTTTATGCTTTATAGATACTACAGATATGAGTATCAGTTCAGTAGGTACTATGTTGTACAAGTACAGATAATAATATATTATGTATCGAATCATATGTGAATGTGACTTTAACAAGCTTCAAGAGATATGGGATATTAAGTTGAAATGACATTCAATGTGATAAAATTGTCCTACATAGTCATATTGGATCATTGCCCATGTATTAAATGGATAACATATGATAGCAAACATGTCATAAGAGACACATTTTACAATCATACTTTATGTACACTACTACTATACTAATACATAGTTCAGGTAAACAAAATTTATTTGAGAGAAAGCATATAAAAAGGATATTTATCCTTTTTACAGCAAAATATTTTGAACAACTCATTCTCAGATTAGGTTACTTTAAGTATCCTACAAGTAGGTAACTATTAATCTGGTATAATGATTACAAGTTACAGGAGGTAATAAATGTAATCCAAGTCCAGGACAAAAATTTTAATCTAAATTGAAACCTTAAGCATGAGTGAGAAGAAAACTTGAGAAAATGATATTTTTAAACCTAAATACAAAAAGTACCAACCTACTTATAAGGACTGCTCATCGGCATGGTTATAGTGTAGGTGTTTTATACATAAGCAAGTAGTATTTGATTTGAATCATAAAAATTCAATTTTATACAAGATAAAATCATCGATACCATCGATCTTGGTTGATAATAATTTTTATAAAATCAAAATAACTATTTTTTGGAGAATAGCTATCGACTGATTTTGAAATTTAGCAAATCTGATTTAATAGATTTGAAGTATATACTTTTAAATCCTTTCGATTCACCCATGAAACATTTGTACTTAAATAAGCTTCTATTTATAATATTAGGTAATGTCATTATGAATGAATGATTAGAATTCGTAACTGCATTAAATTAAACACAAAAGACAAAGGTTTATAGTTTTTATGTTTCGTTCTCAGAACCAGAACTGGAATCAAACAATAAGCTTTTGTTATACAATTCTAGTAGTTAGTAGGAGTAATTATAAGTTTGTAAATATTGAGTAACATTTTTACTACTTTCTCTATTCTACCTATTTCTATATTTAGTTTACATTAGTTATTCAAATCAAAACTAAATTTTGATTAAAACTCTATTGTCTTATGAATTATGCTTACATAATGTATTAGTACAATAGGATTAGGATACCTACATTATTATATCAAGTAAAAGTAAAAGCCCCATTAAAGAAATGGATTTACCATTTACTATTAGAAAATAAAATAAAATATTCTGACTTTTTTCAAATTTTATGAAAAAAACTGAAAAGGTAATCTGAAATTAAAAATAAGCCAATTGAAGTGTTAAAAATTTGATTTGGAACATTTCTAAAAAATCAGCCATAATGAATTCATAAAATTAATCCACATTTCAAAGTATTTATAGGTACTTTCTATTACGATTTGGTTACAAAAAATTCGAGATATTCATAGGATGCCATATATTGATCCTGCAGTTGAATTGCAAGTTCTTTAATTTCCCAAGTCCATTATTATTCAATAAAATTAAACCCTTAACTTTTATCTAAATTATGATTAAAACCTTGAGCATTCCTCTAAATTCAGGTTTAGGGCAAAAGGTTATCATTAATTTAAATTTTATCGCAAATATCCAACTGCCAGTTACAGTTAATGGACAATTTAGCAAAATAAATATTTATTTAGGTATGTATTTCCTCTACTATGGTAGTACTTATTAGAGCAATTTTTCTATAAATTGTCGACATTTTTCGCAAATATTCAATTACACTAATATAATAAAAATGATCTGCCTGTACCTATTTGTATTTGACCAACGATCTTAATTGTGTACATTTTCCCCCTTCAAATGTAAATAGGACCCAAACATGAAATATTGTTCTAAACAATTTGCCCCTTCTGCCAAAATATAGCACCTGGACATGCGAACGACAATTGTGCAAATGATGATTGCACAATTTCATATACTTATAGAGAAAATTCTCATTTCTTTCAAATGCCACTCCCAAATCCGAGAATTTCATCAATTTATTGAAGAATTTATTAAGTTGATACGTTCAAATTCAAATTTTTTGGCTTATAGGATAGGTAGTTAGATTTAGATAGGAAAAGTAGGGCAAAAAGGAAATTTACCTATTCAAATTACTCATATTAGGCCCATCAGTATTATGTAATCTAGTCTAAATCTCGAATTTAAGATGGTTTTACCTACTCATGTTTGTGTACATTTTCTTTTTGAGCCCAAAAGGTTCAAAAGTTACTTACTTAAACTTATACTTTTAGCTTTAGTATTAGACAATTTTATGGAAGTTGTAAAGCAGACATGAATTTTAATAAGCTTCGCTTTACCCTGCCTTGCCTTGCCTGCCCATTATCTTAATGTTTTTTGAGGGGCGAACAATATGCTCTGCTTTTCAAGATTCCATCGACTGGCTCTAAGATTATAAATCAGATTTTGATTTTTCCAAAGTAGTTTACTTACATTAGTGTGAATATTGGTTTCTATTAAAATGATTCATGAACTGAATCTCATAAAAGAAATGCTCGAAAAATGTGTAAGTACCTAGGTATATGCATATTATGAAAGAAAGTATAATTTTGTTTTCTTATCTCTTATTTAAATATTTTAGGCACATTTCTAATAACTATCTCATTTCAGTTCAGTGATTCACTGTCGTTTGAGCAAATGTCAAAAATGTTTAATTAAAATAATTGAATACTGATATACCTTATGCAATCGAATTCTCGTTATATTAGCATAGTACCTTACAAATATCTTATAGATTATGTACCTTATATTTCGGATTATCCCTAAAGAGCCAAATAACTTTTTTATGGCTCCGATTTAAAGTTTCCTCCTTTTCGACTCTTTTTGACTCCCAAAATCTTGCAATTTAGCTTAATTTCACAAAAATATGGATATCTCTAAAATCAGGAAATTATGCATTTTTTAAGTATATTTATGCCAGGGTTTGATTAATTGGGGATAAGTTTGAAAAAGAGTCGATTTAGGGGTCAAAAAGAGTCGAAAAGGAGGACACTTTAATCTTAAGTCCTTTTTTATTAGTTTCTCATCCGATTTTTGATCTAAATAGATATTTCTGATCGACAAGATAATTTGAAATTTTCAAAAAAAAAAGAATTTTTGATTTTTTGAAATGTTGAATATTCGTTTAAGTGTACCCTTTTCTCAATCACATAAATAAATAAGGACTTAAATATTGTATTTTAGCCAGACTAGCAATTTTAACAGTAAAAATCTAATATTATTGTAATTTTTTGGGACAAATAAACTATAAATTTTGTTTTTCTAACACTTATCCTTAGTATCCTTTGATGATACATGTATTCTAGTATAGGATTATAAACTACTTACATATTTGAACATTAGCATAGATATCAAAGTTTTACGATTAGATCTTGATTGAAAACAATTCCATAAAAGATTTTTAATCGTGATTTTTTCTAAAGATCTCTAGCTCTACAGTATAGATAGTAAATAGTACCCTACCCATAATAAAAGTTGAATCCTCATTTTTCTAATAATAAAATGGGAAATTGAAAACGAAGTTTGAATGGAAACAATTCGAATTGGATCATTGTAGGTAGAATTGCTTTTTTTTCTTTAACTCAACTCAACTCAACTCATATCATTCGTTAAAATTATAGCAGATACTTTATAGGTACGAGTACTATTATATAGTGCGTAGAATAGATTGAAAATGAGAACTTTTTTTATGTTTTCAGTATCATTTTTTGTAAAAAAAAAGATTCTTCTTTTCAATTGAATGTTTTCAAAAGTCTAAAGATCATTCAATAAGAGTTTTCTTTTATTTCTTTTCTTTATCCTGGGCCTTGTATACTTGTACGAGTATATCCCATTCTCACTTGTCCATTATGGCTTTATCAAACTCGAAATTTCACTTTTTCCTAAAAAAAAAGTCTTTTTTTGGGAGAAACCCAGCTTATTATAGTTAATGTCCAAGAGTTCAAACTTTTTAGCTTTGTTTTCCTTTTGGTTTTCGTGGTCATTGATCTCACATGAAAAAGTTTTTTTTATAGAAATACAGATAGAGTAGTAGGTATTTCAAGATCTGAAATTTTATATCTACCTACTTGTTTGTATCTAGCCTAAAGCCAGTGCCTGTCAACTAAAAAAGGATTTTATTTTTATTTTGAAAAATTGCCTGTTTCTAAAAATATAAGTAAGACTTATTTTAACATACCTAATACCCTACCTAATATGATCTTGTAAAGATAAAAAATCTTAAATTTCTAAAAAATATACATCAAACTATATGAAAGACTACAGACACATGACCTACTAAAAAATTATAAATAAATTTTGTTTTTTATACAAGATTGCCAATTGCCATCAATTACCTTAATTTTGAAGGTATTTTGGCTCCAAAATTTAGACATTTCTCTAAAAATGGCACTTATAGGTATACGAATTTTGGTAATTTTATCTGATCTGATTTGTTTAGAAGTTTGGCAGGTAGGTAAGACAGATTAGATGAGGAAAATTTCCAATTTTTTTTTTCCTTTCGCTAGACTTTTGTAAGTTGACATTCTGTAATTTGAGGAATTGAGCAAAAATTTTAGTAAGATTTACATTTCCTTGTATTTCTCTTATTTGAGAAAGGAAATGAAGACTTTCTCGACCTTTTCCATTTCCTTTTTTCCTAGTACTTACAACCAGGTATTACGCATTATGTGTATGTCATATAATGTAGCTACTTATATGTTAGGTAGCTATTATTTATATTAGACTTTTAATAATCTTGCAACTTTTCTTTCGATTGTCCTGAGGCAAATAAAACTTACTTTCGAATTTCTATTCTAGTACAATCTGGCAATGGATTTTAGAATAAAATGAATAAACCCTTTTTCTCCTATTTCAATTTCATACTCACCTATGTACTATCGGTATACACATATATAAGATTTTGTATTATTGTGCATGTATGTACCATACATATTATACTAGGACTAAACCTAAACTCAAGATTCAGCAGGATATTTTAAAGATATTGAATTGGATTTTTCACGATTTCACGAATTTTGAATCCTGCTCTGATTTCCTAAAGCCAATTTCCATTTTCATACAATTTACTTTATTACATTTTACATAAGCTAAGCCACAATATTCCCCATAAGTAAAAACCTTAAACTAATACCATATCTATATCTCAACTATATAAGTAATTTCAAACACTTGTACCTGGGTATTTTAAAGATTAATTCGTTTTAGATGATCTCTTATATATAGATAATTAAGTACATATATTATTTACTAGATTTCAAGTAGCTATTATCTCTTTTAACAACCCCTGGGGATAACAATTAGAAAAGAAATAAATAAGAAATTAGAAAAGTCAACATTTTCTCCTAATCTTGTGTTGTCTAGAATCTAGTAGTTGCCTAGAATTTAGTAGAAAAGAAAATTATATCAAAAGGTAAGTTAGTCTAGTTTCTTTCAAAGTATCTCTCAAAATAATATTAAGGATAAGTTTGCACTTTCACTTTAGGTATGGTATAACAATAATGAACCAGACCTCAATGTACTCAAAAACCTACTAAAATTTCTTATGTTAGCTTTTTCATATAAAAATATGAACTCGAGAAAATTGTTCAAAGAGAAAATTATCCTGAAAATTCATAAAAAAATCACTATTTATGATAAATACACACTTGAATAGTGTATAGTTAATACATAAGTAGATTAAAACAATGTTGAAAATCAGCTGCATTCTACAACAAAAAGCATCTATTAAAAATTTTGATCTTATTTTAGTAAAATATTTCAATTATGGAATCGAGATTTTGTTATTTTGAAAGAATTCTAAAATATTTTGTATGGATGAATTTAGTATCAACCAAACACCATCATCAAGTCATCTTTAAAAGAATAATATTTAGATATAGCAGACCATAAGTCTTTTGGTATTTATACAGATATAATTTAAAGATACCATTTTAGATAAGAATACTCGTGTTTAAATACCTAATGAATCGGGTATTGAATTGGAGTAAATTTTTTAAAGGCTTATTTACCATTTATGATTTATACATATTTGATACTTTGGTCTTTGAATGATAGGCT
>JAQIXA010001186.1:0-27656 GCA_034699045.1 Nanhermannia cf. coronata Gr-Ori-00579 | reverse complement strand
AACTAATTCTATGAAGAAGGAGCTTTAATTCGTAGTTACTGTCAAATGGCGGCAGTTTAAACTTGACCAAAAATTAAAGGGCCGGCCTCAGTATAAGTGATTTTTGACTTGAAAACTTGAACTATAATGGCCATTAATCAAATTACAAGTTTACAGGTACTTTCAATTTGACAAATTGTTGGCAAAATTTCGGTTTTCAAAGCTGACCTAGACTCTATCTGTTCAAAAATATCTATAAATTTATCACATAAACGATATCTAAGTATTATCTAGATTATTTCTGGTATTTTTCAGGAGTTCTTGACTCGAGTATGTAGGTACTCTTATTAGTAGTAATGTAGGTACCTACTAGATACTTGAAAAGTAAAGTAATAAGTTACAATATGTTAAAAAAACTGGATACTTTTGTGAATCGAGGCTAATGGAATATATCTGGGATAAGTGAAGGATTGAAGGTGTTGAATTTGAAGTAGAAGAAGAATGCAATTGTAATTGTAATGCATTTCTTGGCAAGAAATTTCTTGGTTTGGGGTGAGCAATTTTTTTCACTTACTTTTTACTTTTGGGTACTTTTCCCTTCTCATGTCGTACTTTGAAATATGGCCCTTTTTTCAATAGTACAAATACCTAATAGAAGTACTACTATGTACTAGTACTAGTATAGTTTTTAAAGGGTTGAGAACGTCAAGAAGTAAATAGATTTACTAGTCCAAAGAGAGTGTGAACTTTATATATAAAAAAAATATAAAAATCCATTTGAAATGATATAAAATATACCTCAATCTAAAGTACCTACTATATTATATAGCTCGGGTATCGTTTTTAAATATTTAAATACGGAAAAATTCCATTTTGAAAGAAAATCTAGCATTTATTAGTAGGGTACAATTCAGAGTGTCTATAGGCTCAGATATACGGTATTTAGAGTGCAGGGTCGAGCTTTAGTGATGGTAGAGCGTGTACAATTTTTCCAAAATCTCCAAAATCTGGTGTAAGAAAGGGTTAAGGATAGTCTTGGGATTGTAAAATGGTAAAAAGTCAAAGTCAACTAGATGTATTATTGTCTACAAACTTGTTACTATTGCTCTATTCGCATACTACTACCTACTAATACTTATGTATGAGTAAAATAAGTTATGCTAAAATCTAAAAGCATCCGAAATTCTATCTAAAAGGAAATAAAAATATTGGTTTGTATATCATGTGAGAAAGAGTAAAGTTTGCCTGTAACAAGAAAGGCGATCAAATTGTCACAAAATAATTTAAAAACCACTAAAGATATACACTAATCTCTAAAAGTTCTAAAAGTAAGGATTTTCTTGATATCATAATTTCAAAAATTGAAAGTTTTATAATATGATAAATTGAAAAATTTACAAAATTCGATTCGAACATTTGACATTTCCCACCCTGCTTGTGCATCTATTAAGTTCATTTTCCCAAATAGTTACGAAATAACTTTGAAATGGCTTTGATTTGAAATGGTCTGCATTTAAAAACTAAAATTTAATCAAGATTATTACTAATTACTAATTACTAAGCTTTAGGTGTAACTTTTACTCTATTACTCTATATTTACCAAAACTTTCCTAGTACACAGAACAACCTTCTTTCCTACTTTTGGCAATTAGTTGATTTTTCTAAAAAAAATTAACCTTTTTGGTAAATTTTCCCAAAATTAGTTACAAAAAAATATCGCATTTTGAGCCCATAATAAGCGATTTTTTACCAATTGCAATCATGCAAAAAGGATATTTATATACTGTATTCGGCTTTCAGGCCTTTGCATTATAAATCTCATATAAAGGCTAGAAAGCCCATTATATCCCAAAGATATCCTTTAGACAATAATATTCCTTATTATAAGGCCCAGAATAGGAAGTCAATTTTTCAATACTCGCATTCTAAAGGTTTATTAACACCTTTGTTGATTTCAAAATTTGGTCAAAAATACGATTATCTTTTCAATTTTATAGGTAGGGTAGGTACTACTAATATACTTGGAATTTGCTCAAAATTTTACGAATTTTTGGAATCTTTGCTTACCATTTGTATACAGTTCAGATCTCTATGTGTCAGTAAATTATCTTTATAAATCTACTCTTGCTGGTCTTGTTGAGAGAGAAATTTTTTGTCTTATTTTATTTTATTTTATTATATTTTTTAGGGCAGAAACATTTCTCATAATATCCCTAAGTGTGTAAAACATTTGTTTTTTTTCTACTATGTACTTATACTTACTTCTTATCCAAATCCCCACATATGCATTCGAATCAAATTGTGATATTTGAAGTACTACTGGTATGATAGTACCTACTTACAAAGTATTAAAATATATGAGCACTTTCCCTAATACAGTACGAAGTATTATTACTTTTGAAAATGTACAAAATATTACATTAGAAATATTATGAAACGCTTTTTCCAGCTGTAGAACATGTTTGTAATATATTATCTCTCTCTTCTGGCTGGAAGAAAAAAGTCGCAAGAAAAAGCCCTGGAGAGTTTGGCACTGAACAATGTACCATACTAGTACAATAGTAGTAGGTATATGAATTTTTTTTATTCAACTTTTTATCATTTTAGATATTATCCCCTCATCCCCCTCTTTTTAAAGACCATTTTTTATAAACTCTTTTAAATGATATTGAATTCAATTTTGGACTATTTTTATCTTGAATTTAAGCTATATGTCAAAGGTCATAGTTGTAGATTTCAATTTCTTTCTATTCTGTTATTTGCATATAGCTCTAAAGTACTTTGATAGTACAAGTTGATTAAAACTTTGTGAATTTTTTTAGGTAGTCTACCTATTTTATAAGACTTTTAAGTTTACTTTCATCCCTATTTTGGTTGAATTTACCCCAAAATTTAAAAAAATCCTAGCCTAACCTAATCTAACCTAAACTAAGCTAAAAATATCTTGAGTTAATTCATTCAGGGGTAAAGTTAGGCCAAAAATATAGGAGTATATTCAACCAAAATAGGGATCAATTTTATAATAGCTAAAGTCCTCAAGTATTTTCTATAATATAATATAGGTCAGATAGGGGTAGATTAAGGGTAGTTTGGAAAGTTTTTGAAATTTGGGCAACATTTGACCTGAAATTTGTTTAAGAATATCTGGGCTATTTCTAGATATAGTAGGTATAAAAATTGCTTCAAGATATTCTTCAACTTAAACTTATTTTAAGTCAAAAGAAACCTTGTTTATTCTAAAACAGGCTACATCATTTTAAAAATATTTCGAAACCATCATTAATTTACCCCTACATTTATAACTACATACAGTCGGTCTTTACCTCAATTTAGTTCTTAAAGAGACTTTTGCAATTAACTTTACCGTATGTCCATCCTTATAAATATTCTCATAGGATATAGCTAATTTGACAATTTACAAAGATTTCTATCTACATATAGAATTTTGCATGTTTTCAATAGAATTAAATAAATAATTCAATTTCTATACCATACCTACTACTAGTGTACAAGTATTGACCAAAAGGAACTACTAAATATTAACTTATATTTTGTCCTATTACTAGTTAGAGTACTTTGGAGCCTTGAGGTCTGTCCTGATTCTGATATTTTGATCGAATTCGAAAAAATGCCAATTTTTATCATAATAGGTATTTCAAAATACTTTGAAATGCGAGCCTTAAAAGTAATAACTATTTTTTTGCCATCCTGGTCTGGTATGCTTGTTACTGGCACAATTTATATTTCGATTATTTCGAAAAAAAAAAGTTGATAAAGTACAAGGTAATAAATCACACCTTTGAAATATAATAAAAAATATTTCTCTCTATTATTAAAAGTATTAAATGGGTTGTTCTACCAGCACCTTCAGTACCCTACTATATATGCTTCAAGAACCAATTTCGATGGTCAACTTGCTGCATACCGTAATATACCTGTAGTTTGAAGTAGTAGTACTTCCTAGTGCAAGTACAATTGTATGGCCAAAAGCGTAAATAAAATCGGGCATAAAAATCGGAAGTTGTCGAAGCATATTACCCCATTTAGGGTAATACTCAAGATGTAATAGCCCATTGACACGAAAATATCCGATCTAATAATACAAATTGATAAGAAATCACCGACAAGAATCCTACAATCAAACTTCTCTTTAAAGTATCCCTAGATTAGGAAAAGCTTTTGAAATTTGGACACCTTATTTTCGTATTTAGGATAAGCCATTTTTGTAATTTTGAGCTGAAATTTGGGAATATTTTCATTATAGGTAGGTATAATAGATATTCAATTGGATCCGTCAGATTTATAAATTACAGAACAAAATAACAGCAAGTGATTCATCCGAATCCGAAAACAGTGTCTAAATTTCAAAAACTATCTATCCTTAGGTAAAAATCTTTAGATATTCATTTTCAGAAAAATTGAAATCAGTTTTGATTTTGATTCGAGAAAGTATTTAGGAGAAAATTAACTTATTTTCCACTTTCTACCGATATTACTAGGTCATTTAGCTTAATTTTCTTGACAATTTCAGACCTTTAGGTCAACTGAAAGTTTTAAAATTCTTTCATCGTATTGTTATTGTACTGTAGAATATAGTGTAGTAGGTTGCTTTATAAAGAAATTTCCAAGTAAATAGTGCTGGTATTTATGCTTTAAAGTCACTTTTCTCTATCGAAATTGACAAGTAAAGCTTCAAAAATCTCAGAAAATTCTAGAATTCTCTATCGATTACCCAGTAGGTTCAATTTCAATACAGAAATATGTAAGAATGAATTTTAGATGATAATCTATAAGTTCCCTTCTAGTAAAAATGAGAGAGAAAGTTTAAAATTTGACTTTCTCTGAATTTCTCTGAATTTTACGAACTTTTGCTTGCGAATTGAGAATTAAATTAAATAGTCGTTGAAAAAAGTAAGTAAATGCAAATACAATGCAATACTGACTATACTAATAGTAGGTACATAAGTATTAGTATTAGTAGGGGCCAATGGTGTTGACCACAATTCAAGTGAGTAGAAAAGCTTTTTATATTTTATTTTATTTGGTGTATTGCACCTTAATATCTTTTGACAATGAAAGGAAAGCATTATACTACCATTTGGAGCCTAAAAAATATCATAAATAAAACCACCACCACTACCACCACCAACAGCTAAATTCTATTAAATAAATAAGACCCCTTCTTATTCTTAGACACTATGAATGACCATGGTAAAACCTTATGTAATCTCTATTAGTGTTTTGTATACTATATAGTAGTAATAATGATGAAAGTGACCGGAAATGTGAAACACTCACCACGGTGTTCCAAAAAATATTTTATTGGATTTAATATTTGATTTTATTTATGACACACTCGATGAAAACATGATCTAATTCTTTCAAGTTATAAAAGGGGTATTTTGTAGATTATTATTTTAGAAAAAAACTCGATAAAGTGCTTTATATTATAACTTGCATAAAAACTAGGTAAATAGAATTTTTGTCAAAATTTTGATTCAGAATTTCATGCCTAAATATGTACTTATATAAATGTAAGTACACTAATAAGTATAAGTAGGGTACCCTACACTTAATAACATAACTATAATTCTAATCGTAAGTACCCTAACATTGATATTATAATTTCAAAAATTGAAAGTTTTATATGATAATAAATTGAAAAAACAAAATTTTGCTCAAACATTTGACTTTTCCAACCATATCTATGATTATCTTGAAAGTTTACTCAGTTCTCTTGCATAAAAATTCAAGTAAACTACTCGTAATATACAATTATCACAAAAATCTGACCTTTTTTTATTTTGAACATTATTATTAGAAAGCTCACAAAACTTAGAATGAAACCCTCGTTGTCAGGCTCGGCAATTACATCGGCAATTATATCTATTAAATTCATTTTCTCCAAATAGTTACGAACTAACTTTGAAATGGCTTTGAAAATGTCTGAATTTAAAAACTAAAAACTAAAATATAAATCAAGATATTTACTATGCTTTGGCTTTAGGTATTACTTTTGCTCTATATTTAGATGATTTTTTCCAGCAATTTTAACTTGGATACTGAAACAGCCGATTCCATACTCTATTATTACCTAATTAGTTGACTTGACTTTAAAAAATTGACCTTTTTGGTAAAATTTCCCAAAATTTGGAAAAAAAATATCACATTTGGGTTCATAATAAGCGATTTTTTACAATTACAATCAGGCAAAAAGGATATATTATTTTCAGGCCTATGCATGTTAATTCTCATATAAAGGCCAGAAAGCCCATTAGAACCCCAGATTCAAATTTTGAGATTTTATAGATACTTAGGACTTAGGTTCTATGTAGGTCTTAGGTTCTATGTATTAGTATTTTAATTTTATGGCTAGAAAATTGAAAGGATATCTTCGGGTTATGTTATAATGGGCTTTCAGGCCTTTATATGGGGTTTAACATGGGAAATTCTAAAAAATTTGTATGGTTTGGTTATTCTGTATTTGTAATTGTAATTGTAATCAGGGTTCGTAATATCAAACTACTAATCATTATCATGTAATAATAAGTAATTTTCAAGAATTTGATGATTTTTATCATTCAAACTAGCTATTTATCCTAATCATAAACACTTTATTTAAATCAGTCAGTTGAGAATCAAATAAGAACAATGAATTTACAAAGTAGCAATATTTAGATTATGATTATAATAATATCTGTAATTATGAACATGAGATAAATTGCAAATACCATTTGCCTACAGATACTAAAATAGTATTTTGTTCAAAACTTCAAATCAACTTTTCTTTAACAATATCCTGATTCAAAACTGTATATTTGAATCTTATATGAACTGGTGCTCTACATTCCCAAAAGTTTACAAAATTATTTTATAAAATTTCTAAAATGCAAAATTTCTCATTGTCTTTTTACATTACTATAATATGTATCTGTATCAACTTCTCCGAGTTTATTTATAATTTGATGATATTTTATGAATGTGACTCTAGGGTTGGTTTCCATTTACTACTACATACATAACTACATAAACCTATGTAAATTAAACCTACTTGTACCGATGATATGTAAATGAATACATAGATAGATATATGGTAATTGTATTAATAGTTTACAGAGATAAATATAATTAAAGTGCTCAATTTCTCAAAAGCTCTCATTCCTAAATTAATTCTAAAGAAAAGTAATCTAAAAATTTGATAAAATGCCGATAATTTTCAGTTTGGTAAAAAAAATTTGTCAAATTTTAATCTTAGATTTTTCAACCTAGTATACCCTACATTGTAGAGACTTTAATAGATTCATTGTTAGATTCATCCTATGCGATATTATGAATTTTTAGAGAAAATTTTGAAAATTTTAAAATCCTAACATCACTTTTGACTGTTTTTAAAGTGACATTTTAGACAAAAATTACTCCAAATTACACAAACTATATTCGACTTTCAGGCCTTTGCATGTTAAACCTCATATAAAGGCCAGAAAGCCCATTATAACCTCAAGATAACCTTTTTTTGCAAATCCAAAACTTGTCCAAAAACAATATCGGCGAAATTTTTAGACCCTAGGTATCATATTAGTAGGGTAATCTCTAAATTTTTCTAGGATTTTAATGAATTTTAGAGAGATCGCTTAAACACAAGTTTACAGGCCTTATTGTCAAAATCTTTCAAAAATTTTGTTTTTTGCTAATTTTTCCAAAAAATTAGCTTTTTGAGTGATTTAGATTGACAAAATGACAATATAATTGTAGGTACAGTTGAGAAATGTGCGAGCTCTACAACTTTAGAATCCAAAGTTGCAATCTCTTGTTTTATTTGTTGTGTTTTTGTTTTGTGATTTCAGAATTGAATTGACTTTTCGTCACCAAACAAAATGCAATTCAAGTCCTTGCCTCCTCCTTGATAATATATCTCTTATTATTTACATCAGGACATATAGTATTCCAGCAGATATTTGGTATTTTCGAGACTTTTCTATTTCTATTGATATAATGATCATTCTGGGATTTCTCATATCATTCATTCATATACAAGAATATCCTATGTACTAGTACATGGTATCTCGAGGCTTTTGCAATCTGAATTCGAATAATCTCACACAAAAACTAAATAGGATTTCCTCAAAAACAAAAGGATTTCCATCATAAAGTTATCTATACGGATCCACCACAATTTTGAATTTTCAAATTTCGAACCTAAAGTACATATTATACATTACATACATACATAGGTACTACATACATGGTAAATCCCATTTGAGCAATTTTTCAACTTAAAAAAAATCCAATATCTTGAAAAAAATTAATCATATTTTGAGTTCTAGCCCATGTAGTCAAAAGAATCAGTTTTTTGCAATTTAATTTAGAAATATTTCTTTGAACTCGGAGATATTTTGTGGTTTTTTATGACCTTGACAAGTAACCTGGTATAAATTGAGTTTTTTTTCGGAGTTTTCGGTGTTTTTTGTGCACAGAAAGTGTGAGGTATTTTAAGTATTTTGTTTGATGAAAGTTGAAGAATTAAGTTTTTGAGTTGAGGGGGGATTTTACATCAAAATAAATGTGAAATTTTTGAACAAAGACTTTTTGAAATTTAGATAATAAGTTATATAATAAGTGGAGGAATTATGAGTCTCGTGTGTCGCTTTGCAAGTTAATTGGGTGAGGATTCTGCCCTACAGTTATAACCATACATACCATCGTGTTTTATATATTATGACAAAAAAGCATATGCTTGATGATGACAGAATGATATAAAGAAGTGAAAGAATATTTTATTCTATAGTACTAAAATGGAGTCTCTCTATAAAGTACTTTGACATATTCATCTAATCCTAAGACAGAAAAATGTCTCAAAATATCGAATTTAATCTAATTTCAGCATGAAATATCCAATATTTTGGTTTTGATCTGATAATTTTGTAAAAAAACTTGCATTTTAATTAAAGTCAAGCATGTATTTTCAATCAAATCATAAATAATCGGAGAAATTATCAGTTTTAAGTCACTTTTATATACAGTTCTAAAAATTTTGTTGAAATTTCATTTTATAGATATTTCACGCACTAATTTGTCCTGTTTACTTTGATACATTTTTCAAAATTTTGAATTTTTAGAATCTTCTTTCTACTGACTTTTACTGACTTTTAAAATGAGAATCATTTTTGATGATTCATATTACTCAATCATCAGAATTTTGAAGCAAAATGACACTTATCTACCAGAAATTGTATTAATAAATTATAAATGTAGATAAAGTATGTATTATAAGATTTAGAGTTGGACTTTATAGAGAAAGTTTTCTGTATAATTTGTAACTCTGTGGGTTTTCGATGATGATGACAAGAAAGATTCTTTATGATATCAAATCAAATTAGGTTTTTAGTAGATGATGATTATTATTAGGACTTCCTTTTATTCTTCATAATATTACCTTATACGTACTACTACTATTATGAGCAGAAACATTGTCAAATAATCCGAAAAACCAAGTCTCATTTTACCCCTTCTTGACAAAATACCCGAGTCATTTCATAAGGAATCATCGAAAAAATTAAGATTATATGAACGATAAGGGTAGGGTACTTAAGGGTATTTTCTATCTTTTAAATTTGAGTATTCTTGTAATAATTGAATAATTAAAAGCGAAGTAAACTTTATAAATCTTGAAATTTTTTTTTAAATCTTGAAAATTGTGATTTTTTTGGCTTACCTTGTGATAGAACAGAAGCCATGTGAAATATACAAATGATCAATAATTGATTCCATTTACTTAGAAAAAGTGATCTCCTATGATTATTCTTTATCCCTGCTGATGATGATGTTGTATTTTGATTATTACTAGGTTTAATTCCACCACTAACTTCTCCACCACCACCACCACCACCATTTGAATTTGAACTTTCACTGGATGTGCCCATAATTGTACTAGTCTTATAGTCCAAAAAATGTCAATAAGGGCTTAATATTTCCAATTTATAACTGATTAAGGTCAGTTTTAAGGATAATAAGGAAATAACATCGTTAAACCCCTATGGGGTTGAAAAGTTTCAAGTTTAAATACACCAGTTCGAAATTTTTAAGATTCAAAATTTTAAGGTTTTTGATTTTTATGAATGTAGAATGTAGACTACAGAATATAAATGTAGAATAGATGACAAAATTAAGTTTTTTGTGCTTATTTGAGGATGTTGTGAACAAACAGTCTGACAGATGAGAACTGACTGATCTATTTCTCGAATTTGTATCCCCGAATTCGGTTGATCTGCCTCATCTGATCCTTTTGAGTATTTTCGGTTTTTTCGGGTAGTTCAACCCCTCGTATATGTAACCTAACTAGTAGAATTACATAGTAGGTACTTACTCTACGAGTTTCCTAGTTGTAAAAACCGAAAACCCCGAAATAAGTTGTAAACCTCGGGGAGAAAATCTAAAGGACCCTTATACCTTACCTATGTATATTATTTAGGCTGTATTTCTCAAAAGAACAAATTCAGACCCAAAAGCGCAAAATCTACTAACAATATGCCAAAATTATAGAAAATTATTTTATTTTAAATGACATTTTACAAAATTTCTTAAAACTTAAATTCTACAGGTACTTTAGCCTCAAGTTCAAGTAAATCTGAATTAGTCCGAATGATCATAAAGATATTTTTTGCATTTAATTTTAATTTAAAGGTAAAGGATCACATAATATGGGAGTTTTTATTAGTCTTATTTGTATTTGATCAGTTCATTGAGAATGATTCTTGAATTTTAAAATCAAAATATCAGTAAAAATCATGATTAATTGAGTCATAATGATATTTCAGATCAGATTCAGATTAGTTTTTTATTTTATGGTTAGGTTAGACTATTTATAAATTTTTATACTACTAAACTACTAATACTATGTATAGTCATATCTTAGCTGAGGTCCTCAGTCCTACTCCTACTGGTGTTTCTTTCGAAATTCTTGATGACTTGAATTTTTTTTTGACTTTTTTGACTACTTCTACAACTGCGATTTATAATGAGTACCTCGTATAATAGTACCCTACCTATAACACATTAAAAAAATATCTAATTTTTTTAGCCCTATGCTACTACCCTTTACTTTTACCTTAATTATATCAATAATGAACAATTGCGTACTTAGGTATTAGGTAGGATACTATTTTGTAAATAGTTATTACCTGGTGCTGGTGTATAATAATTAATAATAATAAATATAAAATAAAGACTCTATTCGGTTTTCAGGCCTTTACATGTTAAACCTCATATAAAGGCCAGAAAGCCCTTTGAAAACCGTAGATATTCATTACAAATTAAATATTCTAAGCGAAATGAATAGTCCACAGCCACAGGCCCAGGTCCAGGTCAAGCATAAACTTAGGGTACTATTTATAGCAATTTATAGCGTGAATTTTGCAACGAATAATGTATCAAGGAACATATCCATTTTAAAAATATTTGCAATTTTATTGATTTTTGAATGACATTTGACCTTTGGTATTTGACCTTTGCTTGACCTTTGATTATGATATGAAAAAATCTCAAATAGTAATTGTTTATCAAAATACCCTTGGCTTACGGCGGCTGCGGCTTTGTATACCGTGTATTTGTAATTTGTACTCGTATAATATAATTCACTCTAGTCTATAGCTAATAGCTAAGCAAAAGTGGCGCGTAAAAAACAATTTTGGGTTTTTTTTGTTTCGTTCGTTTTCGTTTTTTCGATTTCTGTTTCTGTTTCTGATTTCGATTTCATTTTCCTTGTCTGATTCTACTCTTTTAAATATTATCATAATTAGCATAATGAGCCGCATAATGTAAAGGTCGTCGAGGTCAAAAAGGTCACTGGGTCAGCTCTTAATTCAAAGGTAAATACTATACTATTATTTTGATATTTATTTACATAAACTCTAGACTAGTGGTGCTGGAATTAGATTTCGAACTCGAATCAGTTTAATAAGTTTCAATTAAATTTCTAAATCCATTTCCATTACATCATCGTCCTCAGTGTCAGTTTCAGTATAAACTGACGTAATTAAAATTAAGTAAATTCCTACTATTACTACTGACGATAGCTGACTGACCTGACCGGATGTCAAGGGCCTCTTAAAACTAAAACTGCTATGTCTTATTTTATCACTTTTTTAATGTTTTTTTTCAGGATTTTGGCACACCGTAACACCATATTATAAGCTGTTGCTGTTCTAATTCGAATTGGACATTAAAATGGAAATGAATCAAGTTATGAATGGTGATGATGATGAGGATGTGGTCCTAATTAAAGATGTAGATGATAAAAAGAAATCTATCTTAATTTTGAGATCAAAGACTGCCGAAGATCAACTTGATTTAGTTCAAAAATATCCTGACTATTGTGACATGGCTGAAAATGAATCTCTCAACTTTTTAAATAAGCTCAGTCACCCAGTTATAAGTTCATTCAGAGACCTCAACAAAATGGAAATAAATTATATTGTCGTAAGTTTACATTTTATTTTAAAGCCTTTGTTATACAAGTCAAGTAATGTAAACTAACGTAGCGTAGATAAGTAGGGTACCTAATGATTATTAATTTAATTTTTTTTAGAACACATTCAAAAAATGGAAGACTCATGAGAGGAGTATCAGTTTTCTTTTGCTAATTGACTATCTGACCATGTCTATTGAAAATCCATTGTACTCGGATCATATCTCACTTCACTTTAAAAGTTTATATTCTGATATGATTAAAAAGATCTTGATGGAGTTGAAGACTATAATATTTAGCTGGTCTTTTAGTGGTAAGATTTAGATTCTTTTAAAATGTTTATTTTATTAGTTTCAATTTCAATACTGTTAAATTGTTTAATTTCCTATTTTAGATCAGAGCGAAATTAAGGAAAGAAGTAAATCTATACTGCGATATCTACGATTGTTACTTCCTATCTTCGAGTCGTTACCTGGACCTGACGGAATCGATAAGATTATTAAAAATATAATTAACGCTGTTGAGAATAGACAAAGTTTGAAAAGATCTCTAACCGATACTGACACTGATACAGTCACCCTTGATGATGATAGAACCATATTAATTGAAATTCCAGATAATTTGACCGATGAACAAAGTTTTAATAATCAATTAAAAAGCCAAAGTTCAAAAGGAAAAGAGACAAAGGGTTCCTCCACTATAGATAAGTTCTTTGCTAAATCTTCTACTAATAATACTACAATCAAAAATGCATCACCTATAAAATCTAGTTCATCACCATCACCTACAAAGAAACCACGATTTGATGAAAACAATGAAATCGAAGTTTGTCAGATTCTTCCAAAACAAAATTCAGATCCAGTTCCTTCAACATCATCAACTAATCCTAAACCTCAAGAGAAAAAGAAGGTCAATGCTTTTGCTCTGATGATGAATCAAAGTCGTATGAAATCCCAGATTGAAAAAGAAAGAAAGAAGGGCGCTCAAATAAGCAAACATGTCATTTCAAAAAAATAAGGTAATGCTCTTTTAAGATTCTATTTTAATTTTGTAAAGGGCTTTTCAATTTTTGTAAAGAGCAAAGCACCTTCGCATACATATAAACTTTTATTCAGAATTCAGGTTAGTTTAGTAGGAAGCACTTTTATCATTTTCACTATATTTTTTGATATTTCACATAAAATTATAAAAAAACTCAAAACATACAAAACATTAGATTCTAAACTTGAGAAATTATCGATAATTTGTTTGTAATATAGGTAAATGTATTAATAGTAATTGCTCTAACTTACTCGAATCACTTCCAAAATTGATTACTATTGGTAGTTTAATATTTTACAGATCTCGTTTGACAAGTTAGAAAAGTTAAAAGTTAGATAATATGTAAGTATATTATACCTTTACCTAACCAACTTTCTTTTTTTCTTATCGAACAATTTCAGTTTCATATAATTAGTAGGTACTAAGTACATTACATTAACATATTACTATTACTTACATTTTACTCACATTATATTACATAAATATTCTAATGCTGCTCTATATGTATTGGTGTGAACTTTTAATTTTTAACAATATGATGATTTCCTAATTAATATTTAAGCGATTTAACTAGAATGGCATACACTTACTTAACAATTTTTTTGTTAAACTACTTAAATTAATTCTTAATCTACTTACTACTTTACTACTACCACCTACTTTTATTATTAAAATCTTTTAACATATTTCTTTTTTACTAATTCACACACATGTAATGTATTTTAAAATTTTATAAGTACCTAATATATCAAAATTTTATATTTCATGGAACTATTACCTACTTATATTAAAAATTTAATTGTTTTGAATTTTGACTACGATCGAGATCTTAATAATGTTTATCGATTCAAAATGTTTCTCTAAAGTTTATCGTACTTTTCCATTCAAATGTTACGTTTTTATACATTGTTGATTTTCGAGAAATAATTTGTAATAAAAAATTAAAAAATATACCTACCTACCTAAGTATGTATCTATTTTTAATGCTAAAGGACTAGAAAAATCATATGATTATTACACTCGCATCGCAAAAAAATAAAAATCATTAGTTTATCTTTTACATATATTCATGATTACCATCCTATCATGCAGATATTAGTATTAGAGTTAGAATAGGTGCTAAAGTACACTTTACCCATTAAATACATACTATAAAATGAAATATAAATAATTTTCTTTTGTAGATTAATTTAGTACCTAAATACTCTTTCTCTTTATCTATCGATACCGATATGTATTAATTAGGACTAATTAGTTATTAATTACTAATTACATTTTTAAATCCTTATGAAAATTAACGATGGTGACTATGAGCGTGTCCTAGGTGTTGAAGATGACCGCCAGCATAAACTTGAGAATGTGGATCATGTGAGTAGCCGTGATAGCTTGTCGGGACTAGCTTATAAGAAAATCCGTAGGATAAAGAAGGTTGAATAGCTATTAATCCAGGCTTTGCATAACCTCCTACCCCATGTTTATAAGGCTTCCAAGGGCTTGTTTCTACTCCTACTGAACCGTAAAGACCATGACTGTGACTTGGATAATGTGGTTGGTGTGAATAGGCTGCGTTATGAATATGACCATGGCTTCCATGATGGTGTCCATGATGCCCATGTCCATGCCCATATCCATGTCCGTGCCCATGGCCATGATGTCCATGTCCGTGGTGATCTTGGTGAAATCCACTTTTTGAATTTATTGTATAAAGAATTACATTAATATAAAGAAAGGAAAAGAACCTCTAGATAATATAAGAGTACAACAATATCAGTAGTCGAGTTGAGCATGCATTGATCATCATTGGTACAAAAAGTGACAAGAATATCAAGAAACGTGTCAAGACCGATGCCGATGGCCTTTTTACTAATATCACAAAGATTTTTGATATAGGCTATTTTGTTAATTGTTTCACTTACGAAATGAAAATTCTTTGAAGTTGGGATCAATTTTCTTAAAATTTTTGAATTTCTTAATGGATTTGGATTTTTGTATGAAAAACAAAAATAGTATCTTTTTAAAAATAGGTATACGATAGTACCTATGTACAAATAGATATAAAGTTTGTTTCCGTTACTTGACTTGACATATATAACGATTTGTCATCTTTTGTAGGTACTGGTGGTCTTGATCTGATATTGGTAAAATGATTGTGAAATAATTACCTAAAAGGGTGAATGCGGCTATTGGTTCATTCAATTTATAAGGTAGTGCATAAAATATAAAGTGATTAGAAGAAATGATATTTTTTCTATTAAAATTACCCATGGCCATGATCATGATGGTGGTGGTGAGAATGAGAATCATGTATTGGCGATTTCTAAAAGTTTTTATGAGATAAATATGAGTAAATTTAGTAAACTATGCATATTTGCAGGATTAAGTAGGAAATTAGGTACCACTGCGTATCCAGCCTCAACAACTTTTGCTCCAACACCGTAGCCTAACTCATTATGTCCATGGTGACCATGGTGGCCATGGTGGTGGTGATTAATTGGATAATGATGTCCTGCCGATTCATGTAATTTGCTCTTATGTATATAGTCACCTATTAAATTTCATTAGTACAAATGATCTTTATAGTTCAAACCATAAAATTTTGGATCTTAAATCTTACCACCTGGGTACTTTGTAATATACTCGCCTAAATGTGCATGAGCATAACTAGCTTGAGGATGATATGTGTTATGCTGAATCTGCTTTGATGTTCCATGTGCATGACCTAGTAAATTGTATAGAAATACTGTATTATAGCCATTTTTTTAAAGGTATGGGCATTATAAAATCATTCGTTTTGAACTCCCTTGATTGAACTTTTAGATTAGTTATTTATCATTAGTGGTAGATTTACATAGATAAGTAGATTAGGATAGTTCGGAAAGTTTTTTAAAATTTGGACACCCTGTTTCTGAACAAGTTGTTATTTTGTCAAGTTTTTACATTTATGTCTCGAGAATCTCGAGATACCCAAGATATTCTAAAAATTTTCAAGCCAAAATAGGTAACAACTGGATAATCAGTATCATATCAGAGGATCAGAATACAGAGAGTATTCTAACAAAAAAGTTTCTGAACTACCCCAATCTAATAAGACTAATTTACTTCTAATTCTAATACCCTAAATTTGGGTCCATGTTTTGGATACATTTAGACAAATGCCAAAGATAATCATCATAATCTTAATCTTAATCTAGGTACTAGGTATGCTAGCTTAATCCTAATAGACTTACCAATCACTATATTGGTGCCTTGACTCATTGCCGGAAAACCTGGATGACCTATCGATTGAAAGTTCTTGAAACTTGTAAAAAATATTCAAGATCAAGAAATTACCTAATTGGTTTCCGTAATATTGACTTCCATGTAGATTATGACCTATCGATTAATAATTCTTGAAACATGTAAAATAAATTGAGATCAAGAAATTTACCGCTCTGAAGAGGATACCCTTGATGTCCAAGTGCGTACACTTCAGGATATGCAACTATTCCATCGATAATAGGAGGTTCGATCCCGCAAAACGATTGAGATACACCTAAAAATAACTTTAGAACACAAAATTAGACACACAAAATCAAAAAAACTTGAAAAAAATCTTACCACTAGTACTATAGTTAATAATGACATTTTTAACAAAATAACAAAAACACACAATCAGCACCAACACAGGTCAGTCAATGCGAAAGTTATTCATATTTCAAGACCCTTTTATAATTATTGCAAAAATTTTATAAAGTGAAATAAGGAGGGTTGGATTTGGATTGAATAATATTTACCAGACACAAGATATGTTAATTTTGTACTTGCGAACTTTTCAAAGTTCTCAAACAGCCTAGTAAAAGTATGTATCATAATGTTAAATGTAATACAAGAAGGTATATATGATATAATAATTAAAGTGCATTTGCTCGAATTCACACAAAAATTGTATTACCAGACACTAGATACTTAAGTATCTAGAAACTATACATAATATAAATACTTTAACTTTAGTTAGAGTCGTTCGTGGACGTCGTGAAATTATTCGAGATATTTCATTTCCCCCTTAGGACTTTACCTTTTTTTTATGTAACTTGGCTCATAAAAAAAGGCACGCAGAAAACTCTCAAGAAAAATAATAATAATTAGAGTAATCTATATCCTTTCTGATTAGATCAGTCCAAAATCTAAAAAGAAAATACTTTAGATAAATTACACGATTTAATTGATTCAAAATAGAGATCTATCCTATCCTATCCTAATAGGATATCTGTAGGTAGGTACTTTGTAAAATGTCTAATTATCATTTTCGATTTTGTTTTAGAATTTTCCTTTCCTTTGATCTTGCATTATAATATCCGGCCAATTATTCATAAATCTCACACTTTTTAATAGCCCAATTCTGGTAGCGATTTCTGAATACGGATATTTGTATTAGATATGTTATAGCATGCCAAAACGATTAATTGTGTCAAGTTAATAATTACTCTCTAATTGGATATTATTTAACATTTTGTCTTAAAGGTGTTTAATTACTTGACTACTTATGTGTAACAAATATAAGTGCTTAATAGATATTTGGATTTTTTTTCTTTTAGTTTGTGCGTGTTGGTGCTGAGGTTTTTCTCAAAATTTTTGGTAAATCTGCAAAAAACTATAAAAAGTAAACATGGCAAAGGACAATTACTAACTGTTACTTCTATCAGTACATTTTAGTACTGATAAAAAAGTGCAGTAGGTACGGTCAATCACACATATTATAATACTCGTAAGTAATTTCATTTAAGCAAGATGTGATGTTTCAAGAAATTTGTATCATATAATTAAGGTGTAAAATTAACGATAGTATAACGATAACGCACTTTATTTAACTATACAGATAGTAATACAAAACTTTCTTTCCTTTTTTTTTACTTTTAATTTCATCAATCAACTTTAACATCCGCTTTTATAGCTGTACAATTGTAATTGAATTAAAATAACTATCAGTATTATTATTTTATTGTTTCACAAATCTTTTATTAGGAAAGAATATCATGATTTCAGTCTGATTTCCGACTTGAGATTTTAGCTCGCTAACGCTAATATGGGTTTATAAAATTCTCAATAGAATTGAATTTGAGTCTAAAATACAAGCACCTAATTCTTTGTGTACTATACTACTGTAGGGTACTATGGGTAGATTAGTGATTAGATAGGCTCCGTTTTAATCTCATCCCTATTTTGATTGAATTTACCCCTATATATTTGATCTAACTTTATCCCTGTTTGAAATTAACCCAAAATTTTCTCAAAGCTCAACCTAACATACGTGTAAACTACCTAAACTAAAAAAATTTTTAGGGATTTTCATAACAGACAAGCAGAAGCATAGTTAGACTAAAAATATAAGGGTAAATTCAACCAAAATAGGGATGAGATTAAACTTAAGTCTGTCCAAATCTTAATTTCAATAATATTCCTATTTCTGAACTATCTTTAATCTACCCCTATCCCTATGCTAATAAGTACCTCTATAGATCTATTAAGCTATAAAAAAGCCAATTTTATTAATTTTTCAATAGTTTAATGTGTGCTTTTTGTAATGGTCAAAAACTTTTTTAGCCTTTTTTAAAACTTCCTTTCAATCCTGCTGGTTAATATTAAACCAATTTTAACCTAGTTTAAGATACCTATAGCTTGTATATCTGTAGACTGTAGACTGTACTTATGCATTTAATTATTAAGATATTTCAGGCTTGTCAATGTCAAAAATTTCTGGTTCAGTGAGATTATGTACTATTATTTAGCTAGATGAAATCATAAACTGAGTAATTAATTACTACCAAAGGTATATTTATATACCTTAATGTATACACGGATAACGGTATAAAATAATTTGAATAATAATCCATTTCTAAACTCGTGAACTTTCTATAAATAATAGAATTATTAGACTATCTTTTTTTGAGGTAATTTAATTTAATGATTGGTTACTTGCCTTACATTATGTAAATTCATAACACATACCTACCTCTTAGATAAACTTTATTCGAATTACATTTTTTGTACTTACTTAAATGTAAAGCTAGAAAAAGTAGAATTAAATAAATATACTTAGGTATACTGATAGTACAAGTACAAAAGATTATGCATACATTTATTGAAACAGGTTTACTTCTGGCTAAAGATACAGCTATAAAGCATAGGTATTATAATAAAAAAGAATTTTACTAAATTATAAATTGTGCCTCTAACTCTAATAGTGTATCTGATTTCACTTTTTATAATTCTAATTCTTTTTACACTGAACTGAAAGTCATCAATTGGATCAGAAAATCACGTCCAACAATGAGACGAGTTCGAGTACCTCAAGTAATTCAAATGAATGTACTTATCGTAGTTCATATAAATTGAAAATATAAAGTATTCAGGTACATTTATCATTGATTTTTTGATGACAATTTTATTTTTTATTAGCCTTCAAAATTCTTTAAAATGTTAAATAAACTATTATTGTAACTATTATAACTCAGCAAGATTTAGATTATAATAATCTAAATTTTATCGATAATTCTTATTCCTTGTAACATCCTATCCTATCATATCGTATGTAATGTACGAGTATACGGATATGTAGTATAAAAAGACTGATGAAAGAAAGTGCATAAAAGTGTGTAAAACTTTCGATTTTTGAACAGAAAAAATAAGAAGTGATGTACCTCTGTTTTACCACTATTATATTTAAAATTAATAAAAAATAATGAACATTTCAATTGACTATTTAACCTCTAAACTCACCTCAACAATCACAAAAACAAAAAAATCTACCAATCCTATATAAGTTATATAAGGTAATTTTTTAGATATCATTCGAAATTCAAATGTATGTAGGGTACTTAATGATATCTTGTTTATCATTTTTTCATGCATTTTGTAAATTTTAAAAGTTTGACTTATTAGACTCACATGTTTCATTTCTCCCATCAAAATTCATAGATCTTAATTGATATTTTGATGTAAAGCAGTTCATTTATTTTCTCTAGTTAACCTCTGTAAATTATTCATATTATAAAACATATTACTACTTCTTCCTTGTTCTTATCTTATGATATTATATATCACTTTTTTTATAGGAAATTAAGTAAAGTAAAATAGAGCTATAAAGCCAGTCATTTCTGTCTGTCTAATTTCGAATTTCAAACCAAACAAAAGACTTGTATTGTTTGTATATCGATATTTTTATAGGGTAAATTGAATTCGAAAATCTTTCAAAATCAAAGTTAAACTGATTATTATAGTCAATTTCTAAAATAAATTAGTACTTTCTTTGGTTCAGCCGTCAGCCATTAATGGTAGATCATTTACGATCTCGAGTGATCAGATACATTCCTTAAAGATACTAGCAATAGACTTGGTATCACAATTACAATTACTTTAATTAATTAAATTATAAAATGAGTATGAGCAAATTGACTTATATTTAGCTTTTGTCGTTATTGTCTAATTTAATTTTCAGTTTATTCATCAAAGTAGCTAGGTATAATATTTTATCATACATATCATACATATCATACATATGTACATCAGGTGCCTAAAGCCTAAAAGTACTTTTCAGTTCACTAGTAGTCGAATTTTTGCAGAATTTTCAAAATCCGACGGATTCTGTAAAAAAACTTTAATTATTTTAATCTAGATCTGGAAATCTCATTTTTCCTGAATCTCGAGGATAGTTTTAGTTTTAGGTGCTATTTGATATCAGTGGTCATTTATTATAATTATTAGTATTTGAAGCTTCTCTGGATCTGGATCGTTCAGTATCGCTAAAAAATTAGAAATATTTAAATATTTATCTTTTTAAAGCTACTTTACTATCAAGTTCAAGTCACCTGAACTAGAACCAAAATATAATGTCAATTCTACATAAAATCCTATTCTGTTCTAAATCCTCTCATGGATTTCAATCCTATAGGTAGGGTACATATTTTTATTTCTATTGATACTTACCATATTTTTATTAGGTAATTCTGTTCTGTTATAAATAAGATAATCTAGCATAAATGCATGCATATTAAATAAGCTCAATTAAAATTCTAATAATATTTATACAATAACATAAAACGATACTCCAAGGTTCTTAAGTATTAGCTATATGTATCCTGATAAATACCCGACCTTTGTAATCTAATCTTTTAAATTTCAAACCTATACTTATATCTGTATGTACCTATGTACTATGATACTCTATAAAATCTTAATAAAACAAAACCACTACGGGTAAATGTAAATGAAATATTATGTACTTTGTACCTAGAGGCCTAGAGACATATAAGAGACCTATCACTATATAGGTGTATGTGTAATATCTATAAAAATATTTGTATTATATGTATGTAAATATTACATACATACGAGTAGTAGGTATTTAAATTTTAATTATCTCTTAATATTAAACAATTATACTCGTAATCGTATCACATTAAATTTTTTAAGCTAAATATACAGCAGAAGTCAACTGATTTGGTTCCAAGATACATTTTGAATGGTAAGTAAGGTTTTAAAATACCCTGCCTATCTGCCTATCTGTAGTAGATATTTGACATTTGTTTATATATTCTGACAGAATTCAAAATTTTCAAACTTTGGACTTTGTATCTGAATTCTTCTGAACTGAATCCGAATCCTCAATCTTTTTCGATATTCTGTTTTATCAAAACAGCTTCAAAATGTTTCAAACAATGAGAAGTCTGAGTTCAAGGTCACCATTTGGCATTAAAAATTTTGCCAATTTAAAGCCATTGTCAACAGCGGCGGCTGCTATCCAACCTAATCCTAATCCTGATGTACATTATACCGGGGTAAGAACTTGCCATTTGTAAAAAAATCCAAAAAATTGTTTATTTTTAAAAAATTTAAAAAATCTAAAGATCTTTATCAACAATGAATGGAGAAAGTCTGTTTCAGGAAAAACTTTTCCAACTTGTAAGTTGAAATTTTTCAAAATTCAGCAGGTTTATTAGAGACAGTATTAATTTCCTTTCTTTAGACAACCCTGCAACTGGTGAAGAAATTTGTCAAGTTCAAGAAGTAATCATTATCATTATAATATATATTTATATGTATTTTGTGTAGGGTACCTACTAGATATTTTTATTTTTTAGGGAGATAAAGCTGATGTAGAAGCAGCTGTAGCTGCAGCCCAACAGGCTTTTAAATTAGGATCCCCTTGGAGTATGTCAAATGTCATTGCATTTCTAAATAATATTACAAAAACTTATCTGAATACTTATAGGAACAATGGATGCATCTGACCGAGGTGTCTTAATGAATAGATTGGCTGATTTAATGGAAAGAGATCGAGTTTATTTAGCTGTAATAATATTTAGAAATTATACAAAAATTAGCAATTGAAAGATTTTTATTGACAGAGTCTAGAAACCTTGGACAATGGCAAGCCCTTTAATGACAGCTATCACATTGATATTCCGGTAATATAACTACTAAAAAAATTTAAAAAATTTAACTAACTTGAATCTCTTTGTATAGGGTTCGATTAAAGTGCTGAGATATTACGCAGGATACGCAGATAAGTATCATGGAAAGGTATACAAATCTAATGATGCTTTATAGACACTTTAGTTAATTTTTTTTGTTCAGGTTATTCCAATGGATGGTGATTATTTTGCTTATACACGTCATGAGGTTAGGATAAAATACTTTAAAAATTAATGAAATTGTTAAAAAAAATTGACTATTTATAAAAAAAAAAGCCAGTCGGGGTCTGTGCTCAAATTATACCCTGGAATTTTCCAATTTTAATGGCAGCTTGGAAGGTACGAGTATCTATTATACACTTAACAAATAAATATTGACTTTTGACACTGGTATTTTGACATTTTTTTCCAGCTTGGCCCAGCATTGGCAATGGGTAAAATTTTGAAATATTTATTCAGAATTTGATAAATAATAAGAGGTAATATTTTTATTTAGGAAACACGATTATAATGAAACCAGCCGAACAAACGTAAGCCAAACAATTTTTAATTCAATGGTAATTTAGTTATTTATCGTGATTGATTTTTTTTTCTAGACCCTTAACTGCATTGTACATCGCTCAACTAGCCCATGAGGCTGGTTTTCCCGAAGGAGTCATCAACATGATTCCAGGCTATGGACCAACAGCAGGCAATTAAAAAAAAATTCTTGTGGTAATTTTTCTTGTACTAATAATTCTTGTAATTTTTCAGGTGGTACATTAGCTTTGCATCAAAATGTTGATAAGGTCGCTTTTACAGGCTCTACAGAAGTCGGAAAAAAGATACTTCAAATGGCAGGTATATTCTTAAGATACTAAAAATACATAATTATCATTAAACCTTTACTTTATTAGGTCAATCTAATTTAAAACGCTGTACCCTGGAACTTGGAGGCAAAAGCCCGAATATAATCTTGGAAGATAGCGATTTAGACTATGCTGTTAACATGAGTCACTTTGCTTTATTTTTTAACCAAGGACAATGTAAGTTCTTGTTTATGTACCTGTACCTGTACCTACATATTTTACAAAACGCTATAAAATTATGTACATAACTGAATAATAATTAGGCTGTTGTGCTGGTAGCAGAACTTTTGTTCAAGAGAAGATTTACGATCAGTTTATAGAAAAAAGTGTCGAGCTTGCAAAATCCAGAAAATTGGGAGATCCTTTCGACCCTGTAAGTACCCTAGATCATCTTACCTATAGATTTAAAAAAAATTAACTATATTATTATTAAAGGCAACTACTCAAGGCCCTCAAATTGATTCTGAGCAACATAGTAAAATCCTTGGTCTAATAAATTCAGGGAAACAAGAAGGTGAATTCTTTATTCAATTGAATTCTTTATTTAATTCTTTATTTTAAAACCCTGTTCTATTCCATTTAATTTTTCTTAAATTCATTTAATCCAATAAATACTCTTCGTATTATTTAAAAAAAAAGGTGCTAAACTGTTAATCGGTGGCGATAGACATGGAAGTAAAGGATTCTTTATTCAACCTACTGTGTTTGGAGATGTTCAAGATCATATGAAGATTGCTCAAGAGGAAATTTTTGGACCTGTAAATACACTTATTATTTACACACTTATTAAGTTTTATAAAATCCTTAAATTCATAATATATCTGTATTTCAATCATGTCATAGGTTCAGCAAATATTCAAGTTTAAAACGATGGATGAGATTATTGAACGAGCAAATAATACCATTTACGGGTAATGAAATATTCAGCAAGTTTATGATTCTGAACTGAACCTCGAATAGTCAGAGTCAGTGATTTTTTTTATTCTATAAATCATAGGCTTGCAGCTGCCGTTTTTACCAAAGATTTAGATAAAGCTAATCATCTCTCACAAGGATTACGAGCTGGAACAGTTAGATTTTTTTTACAAGATCTAAAATCTTAATTTAATTACATTTATAATGTAGATTTGGATCAATTGTTACGATGCTTTCTCTGCTCAAGGTATTATATAAAAATCATATATTTAGCCAAAAATTAGGTCGATAATATTAATTTTTTATATCCTAGTTCCATTCGGTGGCTTCAAAATGTCTGGGTTTGGAAGAGAGTTAGGTGAGGATGGACTTAAGGCTTATTCTGAAGTCAAAAGTGTTGTAATGAAAGTTCCTCAAAAGAATTCGTAAAAAGGATATCAAAAAAGCTTTGTAATTGTTTATCGACAGGTCTAGTGATATATCAATATCCATATTTATACAACAAAATTTCTATTTCTTGTCTTGTTTAAAATATTTTTTCTTTTATTTCAATACTTTATACTTAATTACTCGTATGTACATACAATATACAGTCATTTGGTGCTCATTTATAAATGTTTGTTTACCTACCTATGCATAAATAAAAATCAATTTTGAGTTACAAAGTATTTTGGTCAATTTACTATGCATTCAATTCAAAATATTATATGAAAATAAGGCTGATATATCTTTAAATATAAGTTTTAGATGACATCAAATTCAATGATCGATTTCGAGGCATTCCTGTAAGAGCCAATTTTTCTGTAAATGCTGTGCTTTTTGGAAAATAGGTCACAGACATTGTATGAGCTGTAGGTGGGAATCTTCCATATTCGGAATTACTAGTAGAATATATTAAAGTTAAGTGTATTCTTATAATTAAATATGGAATATGTTATATACGTACGTTGTCAAATAAAAAGGATGAGCACAAGTATTCTCACATCCATATCCTTTAAACCATTCTGGAAAAAAATTAATGATAAAATAGAGTCTGGAAAATATAAGTACATATTATTGCAAAATACCTACCTGGATTCTTGAATCTTTCAGGTATATTCTCATCAACTGGATAAATATCCGAAGGCTTCAAACCTTCTGTAAATTCCCGACCTGTCATTGTAACATCATGTTGAGCATTTTTCAAAAGAGATGCAAATCTCTGATCCTGCTCGGCAAGCTCTTGACATCGTTTTTTGATATTTAAAACTGCTCGATCGTACAGCGGATTATTTGGTCTAGGATTTTGAATTAGGTATGATTTTGAAAAAAAGTTTAAAGAAAATATTTTTCTAAAAACTTACTCGATGACACCATGACAAGGATAAGGTGGCAGGTCAACAGTACATAAATCCTTTGCTATATTCTTACATCGTTGGCTTAAATTGCCCTCTCTCAATTTGCTCTCTGAAAGTCCAATTTGGTCAAGTGGATCAATATTGTTCAAATCTAGTCCAGTTAATTCCTCAGTCATTTTCTTCAGGGTGTCCAACTCACGGGCACCAGCACAGCAATCCTCCATTAAAGGCTCCGTTTCATCACAACTTTAAAACCAAAAAAATCCAATATACCTAACCTACATTACATTTACCTACATATTTTGTAAAATTGAAAATTAGTTGAAAATTGAAAAGTATCTTGAACTTTGAACCTTACTTTGGTTTTAATGAAACATGCATCGTTATAGGCTCCATTTGATCATTGGCTCGACACTGACCACTTGTAGCTCTGACATTGACATTGTCAAAATTGACTTTTTTTGTCCTATCATTATCATTAAATCCGCATCCAGTATTCCTAAAATCCACAAAATAAACATTGCTTTAGAATTAAACTAGACCCATTGCCAATTGACAAAAACCTTAAAAAATATCTAAAAAAAATCTTACGAATTAGGTGCTGGACATGGTGACACAGCAGCTCGGACAGGCGGGTAAGGAACCCACTTTTGATCATTAGGTGGATTCTCACAAATAACTGTTGAACTCTCACAATTTCCTGACATTTTGTGACCTTTTGACACTTGTAAAGTATCTTGAGAATTTGACAAAAAAAAATTGACCAAACAATCTCAAAAATGCCCCAACAAAAAACGTTACTAAGGCAAGGCATAGAATATATAGATTCTAAATTCTAAATAGAAAACGTGACTTTTAAAACTTAATTGATTGAAAATAAAATAAGAAAAGTTGAGAATCTTAGAATCTTATAATTATAATCTATCGGCAATTAATTTTTGTAATTTTTTAATTGTTGTAATTGTAATTAAGTAAGTAATTTAAAGACTTGTAATTGTGATTTCCTGTATTATTCGAGATTTATATGGTTGTGTTAAACTTGTGTTTGATTTATTTATAGGCCTTAGGTGTACGGTGTATGCTTTTTAGAATCGGCAGTCTATCTCTATCTACTTAAATAATTAATTTTAATTGTTGTACAAAATGTATCTCAGTTTTAAAGGACTTTTATCACTTCTAATTATTTCACTATGTCTTAATTGTACCCTCGGACTATTTGAAGACCAGGCTGGGAAATTTGATTGGTAAGTACCTACATTAAAAATCTTATTAAAAATGGATCATAATCATCTATGTGTAAGTTGTAGTTTGTTGTTAATGGGCTAAGGTAAGGTTGGTGTTGCCAATGGTAACCCCTATAGGGGGAAACCCCATGGTAACCCCTATATGGGGAAACTCCCATGGTAACCCCTATAGGGGGAAACCCCATGGTAACCCCTATATGGGGAAACTCCCATGGTTGCCCCTATAGGGGGAAACTTCATGGTAACCCCTATAGGAAAAAAACATGGTTCCACCATTCACTTAATTTATGCTTTTTTGCGCTGTAATTTTTATCAGTCTGAAACCAGAGCATGATCCTGGTTAATTGACCTTTTTAAAATATATTATATAAAGTAGCGGA